>JAPQWV010000495.1:0-235000 GCA_027422505.1 Craterostigma plantagineum
TTCACGTTATATTCTTGTAAGTTTACAACTAAAACAAAAGTTCAAAAGTTTCCTTTTATCGTCACTACGAGAAACAAAAAACCCTAATCTAATTAACGGCCAAAGTATAATTAATTCTTGAACCCAAGCCTCAACTCAAGGTCAACCTCCTCCACCGTCGCCGGATTTTCCACGTCAGCGCCGCCGCCGCCCGCACTCCCTTCCGCCGAATCCTCCCCAACATTATTAATACCATCGTCCGTCTTCTTCTTCTTGATCGGATTATGCTTCCTCATGTGACCGCCCAATTGCTGCCCTGAGCCAAAACTAGCACCGCATGTCCTACAAGAGTGGGTCCCACCGTGAGCCCTCGACGACCCACCTCCATCCATGACCCGACCCGACTGGTCGGAACCACCGCCGCCCTGCGTCTGCACTCTGACGCGGTGGACCGTCTTGTGGCTGCCGAGAGCCTGGTGGCACTCGAAGCCCTTTCTACACACGTTGCAGACATGGCGGCGATTGTCTTCCTCAGCCACCGTGCCGCCGCCGCCGCCGCTGGTAGAGGCTGCATGGGAAGGACTCTTTTTCTCTAAGCCGCCGTCCCCGGCCAGTTTCTTGTGCGGCGTTCTAGTGACGACCATAGTGCGCCTGCTGACGTCGTCGTATTATTAGATGAATAGTCTCTCTGCTCTGATTGATATCACCCTTTTTCCTAGTGTGTGTGGTTGTGTGATGGTGAGTGTGAGCATATATGTTATATATAAGTGATGATGAGAGCATTCCTTATTTAACTTGGAAAAAGAGAGTTGTATGCATTGCAGCGAAAGATTTTTAAGTTATGATATGATGTGATATGATATTATGCTTGGGACGACATTTAATATTTGCTGACGTGTTAAGAGAAAGAAAATTTAATAATTATGGAAAGAGGTTACTGCTCAAATACCCAACTAACTCGGCCCAAATTAAGTGTTCAAAGCCCATCAAACTGAAAACGTCACCCCCCACTCCCAGGCCGAATTGTTTTGCCCGTTGACTAAGTTAAGTCCTAATTTTTCAACTTGTGAATTACATAAGATATTTTTAGTATATATATTTATTTCAAATATTTATAAAAAATATTGCCCCATTTGCATACTTTATCTTTGCAGTGAAACTACGTCAGCTGCATGCGAACAGCTTGTAATAATCCGCCTTGCAAAACACCTCCCTGACCTTTTTGGTGGCGTTTCGTTTATATTTATAGAGAAAATAATTATATTTGGCTATGAACAACAAGATCTGATTTGATCTCATTTCCATGTATAACGATGATCACAATAGCAATCTATAATATATCAAAGTTAGACGTGTTAAATTTAATCACTATTATCGATATTCGAAGCATCGTCTCCCAGCTTTTATAACATGCCGATGGTCCAAAAGTCTTTAGCCTTAACCCAATGAAATTACATTTTATTTAATGAATGATTTAATTAATACTCAAATTGAAACGGTTCTCAAGGTCCCTGTCTGCCGGCCTCATGACACTTGCAAACTCCCATTAAGTTTTTCAAACCTTAGAATACAACTAAAATAAATAATAGCAAAATCAAGAAAATATAAATAATGCAGATTTCTTACCAGGTAAAGCCAAACCCTACTATGCATCCCATCGATTTTCTGTCTCTTTCAGACAAAATCTCTCTCTCTTTTTCACTTTGGCCGTTACAATCTCAGAAAGCCATAACCGCCAACAAATAAGGACTGAGTCATTCATATGATGCAAAGGTTGAACTCAGTCGTATGTTAGTGTTATTATAACTTATAAGCTTCACTTGAAATTCATTATAAGGTAGGTACGCAAAGCAGAGGTAGATCTCATCAAAGCTGTAGTGAACCATGCTACGTTCAAGATCAAGGTAAGAAAGAAAAAGAAGATAAAAGCTCGTTCTTTGGCTAAGAAAGACACGATTGGTTCTTTTCTTTAATTTCTTTACATAAAAATTACATCTTGGTCTTGTTTACAGATCAGGGTCATCAGCTATATCTAGAAGCTTCTCTGCCAGAATACTATGTCGAGGGGACGCAGTAGGTTCACAGATCGATTTAAACGCCGTCAGATCATCCAAGTCCGAGGTATTTGATTTCTGAAGTGTTTTCTTCTTCATACGTGGAAGTCCCTTGTCTTGATTTTATTACAACATGTTATAATCAGAGTAGTAATAAGCTCAAGCTCGAGGACGAGTTGAAATCTGCCCGACAGAAGCTAAGCATCGCTGAAGCAGAAAACAAGCACGTTCTCGAACAGCTTCGACTGGCCAAAGAAGAAGCTTTTCTCGCAAATCTGAGAGCAGATGAATCGAACAAAGACAGCGTTCTCACGAAGGAGATTGAGAATTTGAAGCTGTGGTTATCAGATACTAGAGAGGAGTTGGAGGTCAAGGATCGAAAGATTGCTTCTTTAGAAGAGAGACTGGAGAAAAATTCAAGGGAGTTCGAAGTGTTGATAGCTGATAAGGATAGGGATTTAGGTCGAATGAAAGAGGAGGCTAAGGAGTTAAGAGACAAGGAGCAAAATTTGTCTGAGTTGATCTCAGTTGGCGGTAAGAGAATTCAAGAATTAGAAGATGAACTGAAGTCGAAGAAGGAATCAGAGTCGAAAATCTTTAAGCTGTTCGTAGTGCAGTGCCAAGAGCTCGACGCCAGAATCTTCGAGCTCGAGGAATGCAAAATCGAAGCCCATCTGTTACTCAACACCATCAAGTCCCTGCAAGAATCGGTTAACAGAAATGGGCTTTTGTCTGAATCGAACGATGATTTGGCCCGAGCCCTAGAGAACGAGAAGAAAGCCTTATCTAATGCAGAGTATTTAAGAAACGAACTGAAGTTATCAATCGAGACAGAGCAGAGGAGTTCTAAGGCAATAGAAGAGCTGGCGTGGGCACTCAACGAAGTATCCCGAGAATCGAACGAGGCCGAGCTCGAACAAGAGAAAGGAGAAGCCAAGAAACTCAAGACGGTTATACTAAACGGTGATGACAAGTACAGGAAATTATTGCACGAAGCTAAGCAGAGGGCAGAGTACTACAAGAACATGGCAGACAGGTTGAGGCTCGAAGCTGAGGACAGTTTTCTTGCATGGAACGGTAAAGAGATGGGGTTCGTGGGATGCATTAAGAGGGCCGAAGAAGAAAGGGACATCATACAAAAGGAGAAAGAGAAGCTAGCAGACTCGTTACGATCGACGGAGTCTAGGTTAAAATTGGCAAGAGAAGAAGCTGATAAGCTAAGGGATTTACTTAGGGAAGCTGTTGTCGAGGCGAACGTGGCAAAGACAGGCGCAAGAATGGCCGGAGACGAGATTTTGAGGCTGAAGGAGTGTCTTAAATTGAAGGACGAAGAGTTGAACGGTCTTCTTACAAGAGTTAACGGAGCTTCGGTACGTGAGAAAAAGAATGGCTTAAAGAGGAGTCTTAGTCTAAGCACGGAGGACTTGAAGTTTGTGATCGAGCCCGACGACTACGCTAGAGAAAAGGGGCTCGAAAATTGATACTGATACTACGTAACGTTCATCGAATTGCTTTGCATTATGTTGTAATTTGTCTTCGAATCATCAAATATTGAGGAATCTTGCGCTGCGTTAACAGAGAAATTAGCAGCAACGGCAAACAGACACTTCAGACAATCACAATCAAGGAGTATTCCGATTTGAAAATGGAACTACTATCAAATTGTAGGCACAAAGCTTACAATACCTGCTACGACCACATAAAAAACGAAGCAAACACGCAAATAATAAGTCTACTACTCGTTATCTCCCTTTGGTGCTTCCTTAATCTCGTCAGTCGTATCGTCCTACATAAGAGTACGGTTCGTGTAATTAAGTTGATTATGTTCGAGAATTGAAGCTGACGAGAACTGATCAAGAAAAGAACAAAAAAAAAAAACCATTTTACCTGCATATCAGAAGTCCACAAGGTGAGGTTGTCACGGAGAAGCTGCATAATCAATGTGCTATCTTTGTACGATTCTTCTCCAAGAGTGTCCAGCTCCGCAATCGCCTCATCAAATGCCTTTTTTTACGTCGTGGAAGCAAAGATCAGTTTTATCAACTAAATAATTTGCTCTATTAATATATAATAAGCTCATGTTAATCAGAGAGGCAAATAAGCATGTATCGTGTCATTTAATATTGGTATTTTTTTTAATGAAAACGGAGGGTATATAGCGTCACAAAAACGAACCTGTCTGGCAAGAGTACAAGCTCGATCGGGAGAATTCAAAATCTCATAGTAGAAGACTGAGAAGTTAAGTGCAAGACCAAGGCGAATCGGATGTGTAGGAGCCAACTCCCCATTAGCAATGTCCTGCATAGATAAGAACGTGGGTGTCAATTACAACTCGAGCCTATGTCGAAAGCAACTACAGAACAGAACTGAAAACAAATTGTCGGAAAGGTGTAAGTCAAACCATATCTAACAAAATCCACCCATGAAATCTTTCAAAAAGACGAACAAACCAAAAAGCACATTAGAGAAGATTATGATCAACAAGCAAGATAACCAATTCACCTCAGCATAACAGATGATTTCCCTAAAACTTCAAAAGAAAGCCTTTATCAACAACAATAGACGAAATTAACCACTCCAACAGAACAACAGGCAAATCCATACCCAGAATGCAAAGTCATACCTGAGCTGATTTATACGCGGTGAGCGTATTCTCAGCAGCTTCCTTCCTCTCATTCCCGACCTTAAATTCCGCAAGGTACCTGTAATAATCTCCCTTCATCTTCAGGTAAAACACCTTCGAATCCGCACTTGCCGCAGTCCCAATCAGCTTCGAATCGAGCAACTTGAGTATCCCATCGCAGATCGACGACAGCTCAGACTCGATCTTAGATCTGTAGGTCTTGATCGTCGCCACGTGCCCCTCGTTGCCGCGGCTCTCCTCCTTCTGCTCGATCGACGATATGATCCTCCACGAGGCCCTCCTCGCGCCGATCACGTTCTTATACGCGACGGAGAGGAGGTTACGCTCTTCGACCGTCAGCTCGTCGTTGACCGAATCCACGACCTTCTCCATGAATTCCACCATTTCCTCGTACCGCTCGGCTTGCTCCGCCAGCTTCGCCAGGTACACGTTCTCCTCACGTGGTGTCGACATCCTCGGATTTCGTGTCTTGCAGATAACGAGAAATAAGCGTTCTTCGGAGCAATGAATGCGACGGCAAATGAGATCAGTTTCCTACTCTTAGTATACCTTCCTATTTGACTTGGGCCAATTTGGGCTGCGGTTACATTATCATATTGGGCCTTTAAACGCACAAGCCCAAAGAAAGTTGGGCCTCGAAGAAACTCTTGCAGAGAGTATCTTCTTAGGTTGTTAATTGCCTCTATGATAATGACAGTATACAGTTACAACATAACCAAATTATCATTCTACTTTTAAGTTTCAGTTTTCACCAATCTCCTCACATCACACTTCCTCAAAATAGAAGAATGAAAAATTTACAAAAAAAGAATATACAATCAAGACTTGCTGCAACACATGCCATTCTTCTCGGGGATCAACCTGGGCGGGGCCCGCGACGAGGATTCCCATTACCTCCTTCGCCCTCTTCACCGGCGGCAAGGCTCTTTTTGTTGACTATGTTGAAGATCTCTGTAAGAACGGTGGAGAACGCTTCCTCGACGTTGGAAGCTTCTAAGCAGATGTCTCCAAGAAGAAGAGCCCTTCCTTCTCGGGCATCCTCGGCGGGGACGGTCCTTTGGTCCTTGAGGTCGGTTTTATTACCGACGAGGACTATCACCGTGTTCTTGTGCAGCTCAGCGAGGAATGTGGTCGAACGTCTGCCGTTTGGTTATGTCGCAGACCATCATGGCTCCGAGGGCCCCGCGGTAGTAAGCGCTCGTAGAGTCCGTAGACCAACATGGCTCAGCAATACGGCTAAAAATCGAATCTTTGAATTATCTTTTTTCTGCAATCATCGCCAAGAACCAGTACTTTTGAAGGCTAGAAAAGTAGTAGCAAACCCGATTTGTAAAACAAATGATCTCAACGAGATATGTTCAGTTTAGAGGAATCGTCATATCGAATATCCATGCTTCAACAGCAGCAACAAAGCTTAACATAGGATAGGAATAACCTTTCTTGGCCGGCGGTGGTGGGCTTTGACAGACTTATAACCATAGTACGGGTTTGAAATTCGACGCCTATCTATCGTAGCATTTGAATCCAAGCTGAACTCATTGCGAGCGAATCGCGAGAGAATCTGAGATTTTCCGAGACAGCTGATTAGGACAACCTTGAACACGTAATCGATCTTCGAGCTCGAATCGCCATCGCCAGGACGAAAAAAGCAAAAAATCGAAGATTGGAGGAGAATTTTATGACGGAGGAAGAGGAGATGACCTCCGTGACGTGTGTACTTTGTTTGATTTTTATTCTTATGAAAGACACTTTTATTTTCACCTTGAGATTTTATATCCTCTATTTTTTCTAATTACTTTTCACAATATTACGGCATTCAGCATTGATTTGATTACATTACATCGTCTCTCTCACAGACACAGTGGTTTCAGCTTCCATTCCATTAACCCAAATGCAAGTTACAGAGACAACCCACTCATGGTTGGAGGGACTGTTAATTGGACTTGAAAAACGATAGATATAATAAAGAGATACAAAAGGAATACTTTTTAAACTAAAAAAATAAGACAATTGGCATGGCATCTAATATATTACTATATTTGAAAACAAGCTAGAAACAAGAGATGGCCCACGAAGCCCACCACCACCCCATATCATTACCAAAGTGTTGTCTTCACCTTTTGTTGATCTCTCTTTTTTTTTTCCCTCGAGAGATAATTACATCTTTGTTCTTTTCTTTTTTAGTAAAAGAAATTATGGGAAGAAAATTCAACAAAAACGTGCCTCTTCTTCACGCACACACTGCCAGAAGAAAAGATGCATTTTCAGATAGAGCCTGCGAGTCAATAAAGGTATTGTTATCAATCATCATATTACTAATTACCAAGAAAGAAGAAGAAACCTTTCAGAAGCTTCTCTTCCTTGCTTCAGATTTGCTTCGCCCAGTAGGCACCAGGGTGTTTACATAATATAGGTATGTTTTTTTTTTTTCTTAGCTGGATATTCAACTTCTTTTTCCCTTTTCGTATTATCAATATTATGCTGCAAGAAATTGGAAAGCTATCTATGAAACTGGCTTTGCTGCTGTATATTTAGTTGACTGGTCAAAGGTTGGTGTTTGTTGGTCTGTCTCTTTTCTCTTTGTTTTCTTCTACCGCTTTATGTGAAAGATAGACTATCTCCAGTCGATTCATCATTTTTTGTGTGAGCTGAAGATTTTCGTTCTATTTATTGAAATTTTGAGGGGGGAAAAAGAATAGACAAATTGGATTCTTTGTGAATGTGGAGGCAAGGCAAACCTTTTAGTTAGTTTCTTTGATTTATGTGTTTATCAAAACTGGTTTCTTATCTTACAGTGTTGTTTAACTGATGATGTCTTCTTAGCTTCTTACATGCTGAATTACCATAGATTAGAATAGGATCATCTTCATGGATTAAGATTTGCGGCAAATCGATGAGACCCTGAATCGTCTTTCCTGCGCTGAACTTGATTTGAAGTTATCGAAGATGAATAAGATTCTAATTGGACTCTTTCTATTGGCGTGCTTGGTTACCTTTGTCTCTTCCAACACACAAGGTATTTATTATTCCAAAGATCTCATCTTATCGAGCATTGATTCATTTTCATTCACTGAATTACCAATTGGAAATAACTCATGTTCTTGGGGTACTTTCCCAGGAGATATATTAATCTCGCTGAAGAATTCGTTGACCGATCCTAACAATCAGCTCAAAGACTGGAACCCCAATCTAGTTAGCCCGTGCACATGGCCCAAGATTATCTGCGATAATGGAAATGTAACATCAGTGTAAGAAGTTTGATGCTTTCTCCTTGTGTGTATATCCTCAAACTAGGTCGTAATGATGTTTTCGTGCATTTGAAAAAAACAGGACATTATCTTATATGGGGTTTACTGGAACCTTATCCCCAAGAATAGGAAGCTTGACGACTCTGACAACTCTGTACGTGTCAAGAACTTATCATCACTTGTGTCTGATTTTTTGCGATGTGTTAAGTATTGAAATAACTTACCGATCGGTTTTATGCAGCCAATTGCAGGGCAATGGCATCACAGGTAAGATCCCTGAAGAGTTGGGTAACTTGACGAGCTTGACGATGTTGGACCTCGATAATAATAGGTTAAGTGGAGATATACCGTCTTCTTTAGGAAATCTCAAAAGCCTAACATTTCTGTAAGTATTTGCTCGCTCGATTGTTGTACTGTACCTTGTTTTTTCAGCTGCCCCTTTCCTTCATGAGTGGAATGAATATGTTTTCTTCTTCTATGTTCTTTTTGTAGGATTCTCAATCAGAACAATCTCTCAGGCCCCATCCCCGAGTCACTTACAGCTCTTCCGAACTTGATTAGCCTGTAAGAAACAGTACTCGTCGTCATACAAATGAACATGAGTGAAAGCATCAAATATCATCATCACTGATGAAACTTCGTCGTTTGCAGACAACTTGCTTCGAACAATCTAAGCGGACAAATACCCGAGCCATTGTTTCAAATATCCAAGTACAAGTAAGGCGTTCTTATACCCTCTTCAAATCTTTTACGTAATTTCATATCGGGCCCAAAAATTTTCTCCTTTTCAGTTTCACAGGGAACCGCTTGAACTGCGGCGCCAAATGCATATCTAAAAGCGACGGTACGTTTAGTTCTTGTTGTTGTTCAGTATGCCTTCCTATATTCAGTCGATTTATTTCGATTATAATTGTTTTAAAAGGCGGTTCGAATAAATCCAAGAAAGGCGTGATAATCGGGATTGTAGTAGCAGTCTTCGCCGTGTTCGTTCTCGTAGGAGTTCTCTTATTGTATATGTGGAAGAACGGCCACAAAGGATACAAGCGCGAGGTTTTCGTCGACGTAGCCGGTCAGTTTGGGCGCGCTCTCTTATTACATTACGTTTCTCATTACAGTAATCCCTAAAATTTCTGGTGATGCCTGAAAAAATCTTCAGGCGAAGTGGATCGGAGGATCGAGTTCGGCCAACTGAAGAGATTCTCGTGGCGAGAACTGCAGCTCGCCACGGACAACTTCAACGCGAAGAACGTGTTAGGACAGGGCGGGTTCGGAAAGGTATACAAGGGCGTTTTGGGGGACAGCACAAAAGTGGCTGTCAAGCGCCTCACCGACTTCGAGAGCCCCGGCGGAGACACGGCGTTCCAGCGAGAGGTCGAGATGATAAGCGTCGCCGTCCACAAGAATCTCCTCAAACTCATCGGCTTCTGCACCACACCCACCGAACGCCTCCTTGTCTACCCTTTCATGCAGAACCTAAGCGTCGCCTATCGCCTACGAGGTGACATAATATATTATCGAATAGTCGAAAGCTCTCGAGCTATTCCCCCTATTGCCAATTGGTTTTTACAGTGATGAAACGCACGCAGAGATAAAGCCGGGGGAGGCCGTGTTGGACTGGCCCACGAGGAAAAGAGTGGCTCTGGGGACGGCGCGAGGGTTGGAGTACCTCCACGAGCACTGCAACCCTAAGATCATACACAGGGACGTAAAGGCGGCCAACGTCCTACTCGACGAGGACTTCGAGGCGGTCGTCGGGGACTTTGGGCTCGCGAAGCTCGTGGACGTGAGGAAGACCAACGTTACGACTCAGGTGAGGGGCACGATGGGACACATAGCACCCGAGTACCTATCCACGGGAAAATCCTCCGAGAAGACGGACGTCTTCGGCTACGGCATCATGCTCCTCGAGCTCGTCACCGGACAGCGCGCCATCGACTTCTCCCGCCTCGAGGAGGAAGACGACGTCCTACTCCTCGACCACGTAAGAATAAGCACTTGTATTAGATGGGTCCCACAGTGTGATAATTCGATACGTGTATGTTTTGTATAATAGGTGAAGAAGTTGCAGAGGGAGAAGAGGCTGGAGGGGATAGTGGATAGGAACCTGAAGGAGGATTACGACATGGGACAAGTGGAGATGATGATACAGGTGGCGCTCCTCTGCACGCAGGCTTCGCCGGAGGAAAGGCCTGCGATGTCTGAGGTTGTCCAAATGCTCGAAGGAGAAGGGCTGGCCGAGCGTTGGGAGGAGTGGCAGCACG
The DNA here is from genome assembly GCA_027422505.1 of Craterostigma plantagineum. Taxonomy (NCBI): domain Eukaryota; kingdom Viridiplantae; phylum Streptophyta; class Magnoliopsida; order Lamiales; family Linderniaceae; genus Craterostigma; species Craterostigma plantagineum. The sequence continues at coordinate 10,187 of JAPQWV010000495.1, forward strand.
TGGAGGTTACGAGGAGGCAAGAGTACGAGCGCCTGCAGAGGAGGTTCGATTGGGGCGAGGATTCCATTTATAATCAAGATGCTATTGAGTTGTCCGGCGGCAGGTGAGATTGATTGTTTTTTGTTCTTAAACACCACAAGTTTTTATTCATCTCTGTGTCTGCTTTGGTTTTTGGTGTTGTTTTGTTTGCTGTTGTTTTTTGTAATTTTAGTTGTGTTGTTTTTTCTTGGTAGTAGTGGTGATCAAGTCTTGTTGTCGGTAACGTTTATTTATGTTTCTTCTTTTTTGTGATCTCATACATTGATAAACTACTTATGATCTTGATTTGTAAATAGGACATATATAGAATTGATCTATAGATTTTTAGTTTACATGTAGGTTTGACGAGCGGAAGCATGTTGACTTTTTAGATCATTAGCACTTGTATTTTTCTGGGTGTCTTTTTTCCCGACACTACGTTGAAATGTGGCTTACTTTACGAACTATAAACTCAATTTACTTGACATATACGATTTGTTACGTCTCTCCATGCTTTCACTACAAGAAATCATGTCTGCGAAGATATGGAAATAGTTAAGTGATACTAAGGATTTGATAATTAAAGAGGAAGTTCGACGGTCAATCTCTTGTTAGAAAATGGAACGAGTTCCACCTACTCAATGAGGAAATATGCGTAATATCTTGTTCAAAAGAATTTCAAGATTTATATTATCGTTGTAATTTGATTTGTTTGCTGATTTTATATTTCGGAAACTATAATAATATCTATGCTAGCTGGTAATATGATCATATAGAATATTATGACTAGTCGAGTCGGTACACTTATGGCCAATGATTTAACTGTAATTAAAAAACTAATGATGGGGCCTGCTACAATTAACTATCAACGTCATGGTCGTTATTGCTACAAAGACATAAATGAATTACTAAAACTCTGTTTCCTAACTGCTTGGGGTCCCATTTTCTATGATTGAGGATCCCTTGCATCACCTTGTTGACATTTATTTTAGAAGTCAAACGATTCCAAACCCCGAAGGTAAAATTTTCATTCGCCTAAAATTTAAATCTAATAATATAATCAAGTGACCAATAGTAAATGGCCAGGTATTCATTGTAAATATTAATGTAGAGAGAGACTATGCAGTTGTTGGCTTAAATATGTCCATGGGTTCGGTTAACTATTATAATCATCTAATATCCTACACTTTCTAGCTGATTCATGTGCACGTAAGTATAATAAATATATAATTATATTAGTTTCGATAGGTTAACTTCTGCCAATTTTCTTTTTAAAAATCAATCGATTCATAACAAAGATCATATATAATCGAAGAAGGAAATGAGAAGCACAAGGAAAACAAACAGAATTGTATTCACACACTCGACTACTGAATTATATATATATATATATATGTATATATATATATATATATATTTATATATTGCTGTTAATTTTCATGGAAAAAAGAAGGATAAAAGTAAAACCTATATAGAATCAAAATTAAATAAAAAAGGGGGGAAATACCAAACGTCGTCGACGATGCTTGAAACTATACACCACACACGCAAGATCGGCCAACAAAAAGTACTCTGTAATAATTCACACACCTAATAATCAAGCAATCTCATGGAAGAAAGGATCATTATCATCCATCATCAGTTCAGACCACAACTGGGCCCCACCATAGCTCGATGCGTTGCAAGGATCTCCACCACCATTGCCGTTATCAGTCTCCGGCGGCGGCGAACCGCCACCACCGCCAAAATCACCCAGCGCATGCGCTCCCTTGAAACTCAAATCACAGATAACCGCATCGTTATTAATATTACTACCATTATCGTCGCCCATTGCAGTAATCTTTCCATGGCTGCTGATAATCATCTCTCCACCACAAGGAACGGCTTGTAAATCAGGTAAGTGAGAGAACTGTACGTTAGAAGAATCTTGAAGAAGGAATCCATGATCAGCGTTAATCAACGGTGATGGTGCGCTATCAGCAAGTTGGCCCAAGATTGATGATGAGGTGTCTTTGATGGAGTTGTTTAAGAGGTTGAAAGTATCCGAGGATGTAATGTTATTAGAAGGGAAATTGTTAATGCTGTGGTTATTCGACGTTGGTGGTGGTTGGAGAAAGCATTGCAAGTATTGGTTGAGCCTAGCCATATGAACAGCCTCGTTCTGCAAACGCATGGCTTGCTCTTCCCACGAACTAGGGTTTTCTATGAGCTCTTTGAGGTTCGCTAGAGCTATGAGGTGTGGAAGGCTAGAGAATATATCGGTTCTTGGCCTATGGGTCATCGGGTCAAAACCCATTTGGATCAGCTTCTTCTTTAGGTGTGTGTTCCAGAAATTCTTGATTTCATTATCGGTTCTTCCTGGCAAATGAGTTGCTATTGCTGACCACCTATAACAGAGCATATGGTAAGAGAGTTAGTTCTTCATGAGACGTGGTAGTAATAACGTACTTTATTCTTCAAAACTAATTAGCGTGTACTTGTTTCCAAGAATAGCATGGAGATTGAGAATGGTTTGCTCCTCTTCTTGAGAGAATTTGCCTCGTTTGATATCGGGTCGAAGGTAGTTCGTCCAACGTAATCTGCAGCTCTTACCACATCGATTCAAACCTTTCGCATATCATCATTAGAAGACATGCCATCAATACATTGGTTATTCAAATAACGTTCTAAACTTTAAAACCATATACTTGATTTTAATTAATTATTACCAGCAAGTTTAGGAAGGGCTCGCCAGCTTCCATGGCCTTGTTTCTGAATGTATTTGATGAGCTTGTCGTCTTCTTCGGGAGTCCATGGACCTTTCTTCAAACCACTCTCATCACAGCAAGGTGACCTTCCCATGTTTTTTTTCCAAGCAAAAAAAAAAAAACTGGTTTAAGGGTATATCTCGAAATCTTTCTTAGATCTTTCTTTGTCCGCAACAAGTTAAAATGTTGTAGTTGTGATTCTTGCCTACCCAAGTGGAACAACGTTTCTCTATATATATAGGAAATATGTTAGATTCCGCGAATAATTAATTTCTTGTATTTACTTAAGTGACCTTCTAGTAAGAAACTAATTGCAATTGCTAGGGTGTGAATTATAAAAAGCAAGTCTATTTTGGAGAATTCAAGTTCTTTCGTTATCGTCGTCAATTATTTAATTATCAAATAAAGCAAATAAATATAAGTACGAAAGTCGTCATTGGGACAAGTGTCGACTACTCTATGGTCCGAGGAACACATACCATGCACGCAAGACCGAGACAGTAGTTAGTCAATTGATTGAACATGTATATGTTTTTTGCATGTCAATTTATTTCATATTTGCACATTTTAATAACGTCAGCGATTATATATGTACGTCGTGTGTGATATAATTTGGTATCAAGGCTGCCCTCTTTTGTGTTCATGTTAGCAAGTTTTTAATATTCAATAATTGTATCTTTGTTTTTTACCAACTGTGTATGAAAGATAATATTGTTTTATTTATATACGAGTCCCTCAGTCATTATGTTTATGTCCGTTAATTTCACGGATGTTACTTTCACGCACGTATGCGCACCCAGACACATACAGGCTCACATATTTTATGTCATGTTAAATATTTTCCTTTCAAGCTGAATGTCTACTTATTTGTTTTTCAATACACCACAGCATACAAAATAATAATATGGAGTTATTTTTTATACATGTTGCTAATAATACGATATGTACTATATGGGATAACAGAAACCTTTCTACTCCGTCGTCGTCTATATTTAACACGACACCTATTAGCATGACACAGATGCGTAACTTATCCCAAGTATATTCATATTGTTTATATATATATATATATATATATTGATCTATAACCTACACATGGGATTAGTGAACCCGTCGGGGGTTGATTTGGCATGTTGACGTGGCACAAAAAAATGCCACACATCAGGTGCCCACGGATGGTGCTCACGCAAGGTGAGCACCATAACATTTCTGTATATATATATATTATGTATATATATATATGTTGGGGTTGGCGGTAATATTTCGGGCCCAGTGGAAAGTTTATTTTGAACCGCGACTATTTTATTTGGACAATATAGAACCAAAATGACGACGATAGAGAACACGAGATTTTTACGTGGTTCGGCCAATACCGCCTACCTCCACGGAGAGCACCAGCTTTACTATATTGAGAATATTACAGCGTACAAACTAACACTCGTGTTTAAACCAAAACTCGAGACCCCTTACCCACCCGGGTAATATATTTGTACCTATTCCCAACTACCCCAGTAAAACTACACCACTCTCACCCTTATCCACCCGGACAAGATTTTTTTTTTATTTCTCTCACCTATCCTCTCTCTCACTCACGTTTTTGGGGTGCATTTTACAAGTGAATGACAATGCCTATTTATAGGCCAAGCAAATGACAATTAACGTCATTGCTTAGGTAATAAGAGATCAAATTCAATTTGATCTCCTTTTGTTCTCCATGTTGAAAATTCAACAATTCTCCCCCTTTTCAACATCTGCGTTTTCTTTATAGAGCACTCCAGCGAACCTGAGAATGAGAGTAACCCGTTCGTAAATACCACGAACGTCCATTGGCCTTCCTTGTACCAGCTACACATATCCGAATCAAGAATTCAGGTCCTACCAACTTGATTCAACTGCGGCCAATCCTATGTGCAGCTGCCAAACCGACTCTACCCGTCGATTCTGAAGAGGGACTTCGACGCAACCCCTTCTCCAGCAGGACTTTCCTTCTCACGATCGTCTGCATTTTCACCACGCGCGCGCGATTTTCGTGAACCCATCAAAGTCGGAGTGTTTTGTACCACACTCCCGTCCAGACGATACAAACCTCCACGCTCTTCTCCCTTCAGTAGGACTTTTCCACCACGTGTGATTTTACAGACCCCCTGCTATGAAACTCCCATAGCCCTTGAAATCTAACTGGCTCAAGGATATCAAATTCTTCCGTAACTTTGGGACAAAGATCACACCACCCAAAGCTCGCACCGCTCCGTCCGTCATTTTGATCTTCACAGTTCCAACACCACGAACCGCACGACGGTATCCATCAGCCATGGAAACCGAACCTCTTCGTATCTTCTGGAACTTATTAAAATATTTTCTTTCGGAGCAAATATGGTTAGAGATGGCAATGGGGCGGGTTCGGACCCGCCTTGGACCCGCCCCGAAATAACCGGGTTTTACCCGATAATTCAGGTCTCGGGGCGGGTCTCGGGTCTCAAAAGAAGAAACCCGGCAGGGTCCGGGGCGGGTCCCGGGTCTTGCCAACCCCGCCCCGAGACCCGGCCCGAAACCCACCCCGGATATGTACATATTATAATTCAGTTCGTAATTACGTATTATATAGAATTATTGCTAATATTATGAATAAAAAATCAGTTGGTCTAATGGTAGAGGTTTGGTATTATAAATGTAAGGTCGCGGATTTGAATCTCAGCACCGCATTTCTCCATTTTATCTTTTAAAAAATAAAAAGAAAAGAAAAAAATTTTAAAAAAAAAGAAAAATTCAATATAACCGGGTCTGGCGGGTCAGACCCGGTTTGTTCGGGTCCGGCCCGGGGCGGGGCGGGTCCCGGGTCCGGCCAAACCCGACCCATACCCGCCCCGTTGCCATCCCTAAATATGGTACTTCGACCCCGAATCAAATATCCATTCATCCTGAGAAAAAACGTCATCATTGTAGACTGTGAGAACGTCTACAACATCATCCTTATCCTGTGCTATCATGGTTGTGGAATTTTCTTCGCCATTCCTGTCCTTCCTCCAAGTCGGACAGTTCCTCTTGATGTGTCCCGGCTCACCACACTTGTAGCACATGATGCCCTTCCCGCCATTCTTTGATTTGGACCTGCTGCTACCTCCAAATTCCCTGACGTGGAACCTTCCTCTACGATTCTCCCCATGTATAGCCAACGTCGAATTTTGGCTATCTCCATAATTTGATCGTCTCCTCTTTTCATGCGCCAAAAGAGTTGACTATACATCCACCATCTTCACCGTCGTCTTTCCGTACAAGATGGTTGTAACCAAATTATCGTAAGAATCAGGAAGTGAGGTACGAAGTAAAAGGGCCTTATCTTCTTCCTCTAACTTCACCTCAACTTTTATAAGTTGATCCACAAGACCGTTGAACACGCTAATATGATCCATGAGATTCCCACCTTCCTCCATCTTCAGCCGGTACAGCTCCCGCTTCAGATCTAACTTTGTGGTTAAGTTTTTCCCGAGATGCAGCTCCTCCAACTTTGCCTACAAGTCTGGTGCAGAATCCTCATTAACAACATTATTAATAATGTTATCCGCAATGTACAGACGGATTGTGCTGACACATCTTGACCCCAAATCCTCCCAGTCTTCTTTCGTCATTTTCTCCGGCTTTGCTGTGTCCCCTTTCAAAGCTTTAGCCAGACCTTGGTGAACAAGAATATCCTTCACTCGTCTCTGCCACAGAGTGAAACTCCCCGTACCATCAAATTGTCGCACTTTGAAACTGCTTTTCGTCGCCATTATCCTTGCAGAGATTCAACAGCTTCGCCCGACACTGGCTCCCCCGTAACGAACCTTCTTGATATCTTTTCTGATGTGGAAGATCAGACAAAGCTGCAACCACAGAGCATAATCAGAATATCAATTAGGCTTGGCTCTGATACCACTTGTTGGGGTTGGCGGTAATATTTCGGGCCCAGCGGAAGGTTTATTTTGAACCGCGACTATTTTATTTGGACAATATAGAACCAAAATGACGACGATAGAGAACACGAGATTTTTACGTGGTTCGGCCAATACCGCCTACCTCCACGGAGAGCACCAGCTTTACTATATTGAGAATATTACAGCGTACAAACTAACACTCGTGTTTAAACCAAAACTCGAGACCCCTTACCCACCCGGGTAATATATTTGTACATATTCCCAACTACCCCAGTAAAACTACACCACTCTCACCCTTATCCACCCGGATAAGATTTTTTTTGTTTTATTTCTCTCACCTATCCTCTCTCTCACTCACGTTTTTGGGGTGCATTTTACAAGTGAATGACAATGCTTATTTATAGGCCAAGCAAATGACAATTAACGTCATTGCTTAGGTAATAAGAGATCAAATTCAATTTGATCTCCTTTTGTTCTCCATGTTGAAAATTCAACAATAGATATATGTATATAGTTGGGTGCAAAGCAAACCCAATCCCACATGTCCCACACCGATGGATTAAAAGAAAAATATGAGTGGTTTATAAGCTTGTGGGTTCACTCCCTCTATTGCCAATTGGTTTTAGAGAGGAACTCCACAAGCTTATACGGGTTTGGGCTGGAATTGGGCCTGAAAAAAATCCCTACATGGTGCGGTGAGCGTGGACGAACACGTGAAGGTTCCTTCAGATGAAGAAATTCTAGCCCGGATACGGTGTGAGTGGTGTGTCCCCGGCCCTTGGAAGACGATTGGTGAGTTTGCGATGAGAAGCGCTTGGTGCAGTGATTGCGGTAGGAGCGCTTGACGCAGATAATCGTAGTAAGGGAGGATTGTTGGGTGCAAAGCAAACCCAATCCCACATGTCCCACACCGATGGATTAAAAGAAAAATATGAGTGGTTTATAAGCTTGTGGATTCACTCCCTCTATTGCCAATTGGTTTTAGAGAGGAACCCCACAAGCTTATACGGGCCTGGGTTTGGGCTGGAATTGGGTCGATAAAAATCCCTACATGGTTAATAGAGGGAGTTAGCCCACAAGCTTATAAGCTACTCATATTTTTTGTATTTCATCGGTGTGGGATTGGGTTTGCACACCCAACAATCCTCCCCTCAAACTCAAGACCACTCAACAGGCCTCCCTTTCAACGATTATAAGCACCAAGCGCTTCCCCGCAATCACTGCACCAAGCACTTTTTTTTCATTGCAGTTCACCAATCGTCTTACAAGGCCGGGGACACACCACCCACACCGTATATGGGCTAGAATTTTTCTCCATCTGAAGGTCACCCTCACGTGTTCGTCCACGCTCACCGCACCAATGTAGGGATTTTTCAGGCCCAATTCCAGCCCAAGCCTAAGCCCATATAAGCTTGTGCGATTCCTCTCTAAAACCAATTGGCAATAGAGGGAGTGAGCCCACAAGCTTATAAAGCACTCCTAATTTTTTCACTTCATCGGTGTGGGATGTGAGATTGCACACCCAACAATATATATATATATATATATATATATATATATACACACGCACACGTATAATATGTCTTCAAAATAGCGTAAATATTATTTTTCTGAAATCATCGAAGAAGGTGGCTTCTCATGTTCTCAAGTACGTCGTCATGAAAAGATATGTTGTCCTCTGTCTGATTTAAAAAGAGATATTAGCAAGAAAATTTGGTAGAGCAAATTCTCCATTTTGTATCAAATTTGAACCACCTTCCTATGTGTAGAAAGCTAAGAAAATTTCTTCCAATGATATTTGAATATAGGGTTTAAAATCTTACAACATAACGATGTACTGAAATGGGTCCCCCTTGGGAAGTGAAAGTCCAAACGGGTGATTTCATCATTTGCCTCTTTCAAACCTAAACTAAACTCGCTTTGATAATAAATAAAGTGTCAAATAAACTAAACCGATTTAAAATGCTCGCAAAAAGTTAATTATATAAGCTTGCTTGTCGTTTGCTCTTCCAGAAATATTATATAAATATCGTGGTGACGAAATTGAAAAGATGTTCGTTCTAGTAAAACATAGAGTGATGTCACGTAAGGTAAATATATAAAATATAAATATATATCTGTATATATTTGTGCGGATTTTCGACTAGCTGAACCAACCTTGACTGAGAAGATCTATTCCGTTCTTCGAGCGACGATATTGACAGTTATCTTCCCGCATATATAATCAATTATCTCGTATTTAATATCTTAATCAAACACATTTAACTGAACCCTAACGAAGTTGGTGTATATATCGTGAGACACTGCATAAAATTAAATAACTTGGTTTCAATTATATGATTTACATAATATAACATATAATTGGTTAATTTCGAAGGCGACAACTATTAAATTAAAATTAAGTAAACGACGTAACATAGGTATCAGTTTCTACAACGCGTCGATGGTTTTCCCAACTGTTGCATCAACTATTATGCCATATATAAATATTCTATTGCAGTGTGCTATTATATATGTAAAACTGATCGTTGTTAATAAATATTCATTGACCACCATATTATCAAGATATGGTACATATCTAGATTTTAGAATGGACGCCATATTTTAAATGTTTGATGAAGCTACAAAGTTTTGTAATCATTGAAAAACAAAAGCCCACAGTTTTGGTCATTTAGTTAAGTGGGCCGATTAATATTCAGACCATTTTTTTTTTCACACGTGTTGTTCCCAAGTTAACGACAAAAGAAAAGAAAAAAGAAAAAAAAAAAACTAACACGACTTCGTGTATGAACTCGATGGAATACTGTATCGATCTATGCGGGTGAATCATACCTGTACTGAAGGTTAATCTTATTTCTGCTGCTGTTTGGAACATTAGGTAGTCTTTTCTTTCCTGGATTATGTTACTGTTCGTGTTATTGTTAGCTCCTGATTGTTGTTGTTTCTTGATTTCTTTATCTGTGTAAATACCCCGACTGATCAATTTAGCTCAAATCTATGCAGTCACCACTTTGTGTTCGATGATTTCCCATTAAATAAAATCTGATAATATGTTCCCAGAATTTTGACACGATGTATGATGACTGTGCGAGTTTTTTAAGCAAACTTCTGATGTCTGTCTTGATAAATTAAGTTGGGTTCCGAAGACTTTTGCACCAGGTGCTTCGTGGTTAATGAAAATGTTTTTGATCTTCTTACTAATTGGATTTCATTATTTTGTTGACGTAGTATTTCAGGACACCAAAATTCTGAATGGGGTTGGCTTCTGGGACTGATTCAAGCGACACAATGAAGTTATGTGTGTTTGATTTGCAAAGAGGGCAAATTGAAGGCCAGGAACTGGATAAAATCCTATTCTTCTACCCCTCAGATTTTCCCATTTCTATGCAGCTCTCAGTCATCGGTCTTAGTGAAGCTCTCATCATGTTTACTCGGTAAGATTTTTCTGTCATTTTCTCCCAGGACGCTTGTACGATCACAACATATATATGTATATACACAACCACACAGACACGTTTGGTGGTACATCATACCCATGAGCGTCGATATTCTCGTTTTCTCAGCTCCTCTAATGTTGAATTCCGTTAGGCCATATCGTTTGTTGGCTTTCTCATTCATTGGGTTATGAAAAATGTTCTGCAGAATTTTCTCCCCAGAGACTGCTTGTGAGGTCATTGAAGCTGAGATGCATTCGCATGTATTCTATGAGGCAGAGCCTGATATATGGATGGTGATGGTAAGTACGATGAACTCTAGTTGGAATCTCCATCTTGTTTCTAACAAACAAATAGTCGTTAATTATGCTTTCAATGATCAAAATGTTTCTTTTCCTTCACTCACTGATGATTTTGTTGTTACTTCAAACAAACTCTGACATTAGGCTGTATATCTTATATGCAAATAGGTTGTTGAAAAGGATAAGGAATCAGAAGGAATCTGGCGAATTGATGATTTAAGAAAAGTTCTTAAAGAAATTCATTCCCTTTTTGCAATGTTTCATGGATCTGTTAGGGCGTTGGTAGATAGAGAACCCACTGGAGGTCTTGTCAGGACCTATCTATATTATTTCATCATGGATTTTCTGAGTGGTGAGTGGTCACTCTACAAAATCTAATTCTCAAACTGGGCATGCAGCTTAATTTTTTTCCTGTCTTATCCATTTGTTCCAACATAAGTTACTAATTGCCAGCATATGAAAAGCGGTCACCGCTGGAATTTTGTTGCTGGGGTAATGCTGCGGCTGCTGTGATTCCCATTTCAATTAGTTCAGTTCTGAAAGATGCCGTTTTTCACTTGAGTTTATCTTTGGGCCAACAGACTGTTTTGTGGGGAAAAAACTTCGTTTGCCAAACTTTCGAGACTCCCTTAAGGAACGTGGAACTGTACAGATGTTAACTGTTGGACGAGAGGCTGCTATTGAAGTCGAGGTTAGATTCTCAGTAACTGGCTTCCAATATAATGTGTAATGAGATCAATTGAGTTCTCCAATCTCTCTGTCAGAAATAACGCTTATCATTCACGTATCATCTTTTTCTGTTTAGTCTCTCGTTCGAGTGTTGGAATCATCTGCGGGGACTTCACAGTGCCACTCTCTCATCATGTTCCAGGATTTGCTCGTCTCCACTGATCTTCCGCCGGTACAGAATTCGATCTCTTCTGTAGTTTATATTCACATTTGTCTTCATCTTTACCCCATACATTACATGGGATTTTTTATATGATCTTCCTCAGATCGACTCTGTCAACATCTTCACCTATGCTGTCCTAAGATTAACCCCATTAGCTCTGTCCTCTGCTACAAGTTCTTGGTCCTACTCGCGCAAAGGGAGCACCACATGTAACACTACTTCTGGGGCAGTATTAGCAAACTCGGAACAAGTTTTGGATCAATATCGCAATTCTCGGGACACCTCTCCTCTCGGCCACCGTATCTATCCCGTCATTAGGCCTCTGCAGCACTCTAAGTGGTCGAAGGGAAAAGATGGTTTCCTCGCCACAGATATTTGGGGCACAGAGGTCAATAGTCTTCAGCCCAGTATCCCAACTATCTTCCTTCGCCAAACAGACGTAAAGATGTACCTAATCTGCCATCAGCATAGGGGACTCACTGTGATTATTCTCATCCCTGTCTCATCTGTTGATGGGGAGCGTGGGGTAGCTGCTGTGAAGCAGAAGATACTCGAAGAGGTCCAATCATTTTGTTATCTTATGACCGTACATGTGAATGCCATGTTACATATTCTATGACAGCCTTTTGAGAATGATTTTTTTTCTTCCACAGGCATCTTTGAAGATGTCCAAAGTCGAGGAGAAGCTCTCGAGGGGTTGGGGCGGTGAGAACGCATATCATGTGAGCGGTTATCGTTATCTTCTTGTCGATGGGGATAATGACATTTCAAGGGCTTCTCCTCCTGGGAAAGTTGCAACTCTGTCAAAGGTAACCCTTTTATTTTGCCCCCACGTTTTAAACGCTCGACAGCTCTTCTGCGTTTGTGATGTTACGATTTAACGCTCCGTGAGATTTACAGGAATCGTTGGTATCTTTCACCAAGTTCAGAGAGGAGATCGACGCTGAGAAGAGTAGGGGTAAATTAGACAATTTGGGAGGGGAAAAGGACCTCGAGGTTTGCATCAGAGCCAAAAACAACGCTTGGCTCGTCGCTCGTGTCTCGAGAGGGAAAGAGCTTTATATGGTTCTTGACAGAGCTGCTGAGACTCTTCTCTATGCTTCTGAAGCTGCTGAGACCTTCAGCCAAAGGTACTGTGAGGGGGTATTTTCTTTCGACTAAGTACAAACGATGCAATGAAAACGTATAGTACGTGCCCTCCCTTATTACGCCTGGCTGGCTATGCTATTGATAGAAACCATGCCAAGATTTTCTCTCCTTTCACGAATGCTTAGTTTAGCGTTTTGAGTATTGTATTAGTATATGCCTCATCTCATGCATGCTCCCATATATTTTTCTTTAATTTTATAGATTTTTGTGCTGGCTGGGACATATCTGTTTCTTCCATACCTGGGCTTAACAAATAGACGGCCCATACGTTTGTTATTAAATATCTCGATCAAAGCTATTTGTGGGATGAAAAATTTAGAAACGAATCAAAGTGAGTACTCTTTTGCCAAGAAAAGAAGAAAAATTAATAGTCACTAACTAGCTCTCCATCAATCTATGTAAATGTGATAGTCCCCCACATCACACCTCCTATCCTATATTATATTACAAATCAAGTTGATGAACAGTTCAGATAGGTTAATAAATACGCCTTCAAATTGAGAGAGCTAAAAAGCAACCTACCTGCCTACAAATGTGTACAATAGAGAGCAAGTCCTACCCTAACTTCCCGAACAAACCCTACTTCTATTATCTATTTTATAGAATATATAAATGACACATCTAGCAGTTTACAAAATAGCTAATGGCACCAAATAGTTTCTTTACTTCATCTAGTCGAGTATCATCATAATTACATTGCCTAACTATATTTTGAATGATTTTAGATTCAAAATCGCAATATTCACAAAAAAAATATAGTAAAAAGGAAGACAGTCTATGCATATTTTTATAATTTTCAAGTCAAAAGTATTCGTTTTCGTCACCTGTTAGATAAAAGAATAGCCGAACAAGATTGACTATATTTCGCAGCCTGCTACGAAACAAGCAATTAATGATATACTAAGGAAGGTTGCGGCGCCGAACAAGTCCTCATATCTCGCCACATATGGCGTTAATCTGATTTTCTCAAACAGGGGATTAATTTATAATATAAGGTAATGACAAGATTTTTGCTTATATCGTAAAAGAATTCAACATTAGAGAGGAACACATCGTAGGACTCAAATAACGGGTAAATCTAAATCACCGTGTAAAAACAAGCATAAGACAGCAATTGATTTCAACTATTATGCGCACATGAACGATGATCATAATAAGCTTTTTTCCTTGCATCGTAAATCATCATCATAATATAATGATACGCTTCATCAAACAGCGTAATGATTCAACTTTTATACAGAAGAAGATGAATCGTCATTAACCTCGCCCTTTTCCAATGGTTTTTTCATCACCTTAATGATTGCCCCTACTTTTTCTACAGCACAATGATTCATTCCTACTCAGAAGAAGAGAAATTAACTACACGTCTATGTCTCCACCACCATACCTTTCTCTTCCACTACTATCTTGTCCTTTTTCGCCATTGAAACTCGAAGCCAATGGATCAGATGAATAGTTGAATCCCTTGTCACCATGCGAGGCATTCTTGGAAGACGACGACGATGATGATATGAGATTTGCCAGCCCACCTTCAAATGTTGTAGCAGAAGAGTTCTTTAGTTGGTCGCCGAAACCAAATTGATGGTGGTGATGAAGAAGATCGCCAGCTGAGGAAGAAATTCCAATAAATGAGCCACGATTTACTTGATCGTCAGCAGCTTTCGATCCCAAACCAAAGAGGTTACTACTCTTCTGATGAGTCGCTTGCAAGTTCGCAGAAGTTCCAAGAAAGAAACCCTGATCCACGATATTGCTGAATACGTTCGAGCTTTGTAAAGCAGTTGACGAAGTATTATTACTGTGATTAACGTTGATGTTATTTCCTGTAAGAAACGGCGGTAAAAGAGGAGACTGAAGCTTCTGGGCAAAGGGGCGACTCAGATAAGACGCCGGCGCGTCGAGTGAAGATGCGAAGAGATCGAGTCTGCTCCTCGCAAAAGGCGAGCTGTTAAAAGGCGGCGATGGTATCCCAGTGAATTCTTGAACCATGGCTCGGAAATTCGAGGTGTCCGTGGTCAGCACGGTCGTGGGGGCGGGTCGGGAGGCTCTCGTACGTTTCTTCGGGTTTCGCGCGGCGGGGTGCGGAGGCGCGGTGGTCGGCGGTGGCGGTTGGGAAGAAGTCGCGAAAGGGTTGTTGTCGGTTGTTTTGGTATTGGAAAGGAATAAGCTGTTGTTTTGTGGGTAGGTGGAGACAAACGGGTCGAAAAACGGTGTCAGCGGTGGTAGCGGGTTTGGGTTGACGCTGCCCATCATGAAGGCGGCGCGTGAGTCGTACTCTTCTTCTCCGCCGCTTGATGACTGCAGGCTACCACTGTTGCAAGACTCCATTCTTCTTCCTCTCTCTCTAAAGCAGCAGAAGTTTATATTCTGAGAAAGAAAATACAGACGAATGCCAAAACTAACTTGTTCATAAATATCGTATATAGATAGATACATACACATATGTGAAGATAGCTATCATGACGAGAGAGAGAGAGAGAGAGAGAGAGAGAGAGAGAGAGTTCTTACAAAAATAGTTGTATTATTACATCAGAAGAACACCAAGAAAAGCTACCACTAATGGAGCTGGAGATGCATTTCATTCTTCAGAAACACGTATGCAGACGTACGTACCCATGAATTTAATGATCTGATCTGCAGAAGAGAAACATGATCATTATTTCCCTTTGCTCGATCAAAAAAGGTTTAATCTTGATGTCGAAGTAACTTAGAAAAAGCTATAGCTAGCTTCCTCGGTTGATGGCAAAGGTTGTCGGATAGTTAGGGTTTCATCAAGAGACGTATGTAAAGATCTCAGTGAGATAGAGCAGTGTTCTTGAGAGAGAGACAGAGAGAGAGAGAGACGTGTCTCAGTTGGGCTTCTGTGGTTTATAAGGTTTAGCGTGTGAAAGGTGGGAAGAAAAAGGTTGATGATCGGTTGAACAATCCATTTATGTAATTAAATAAAAGAAAATCCAATCCACAAACGTTTTTATTTTACTTTATCTTCTTCATTTTAACAATGGATGTAACTTCAGAAAAGTTTTTCTTGGAAGTTTAAAAACGCTTCTTCTTGTTTCCAACACTTCTCACCGTACATGAGATATATATTTGCTACTTAATTTATTTGATCAAGTTGGATAAATCAGATCAACAAAACATTGAGTTTGTTACAACCATTCGAAACTAATAAGGTTAATTTTATAAATAAATTGAAGATGTAGTACTCTCATTGAGTAAAATATATAATGGAAGTTGGAACTACTTAATTCCCAATTTAAAGTCATATGTTAGTACATACTACATACCTTACCTTTGTGGCTGTAGAATACACACGCGACTTGTGGACTCTTTTTATTGTACTCCCTCCGTCCCATAAGTTTATGGACATTTGGGTATTGGCACGGGAATTAAGAAACTGAATATTTTAATAATATAGTGTGTTGGAAAGGTAAAAAAGTGTATGTTTTGGCACGTCTTTTGATGATATTTAATATTATTATATTGATTGTTTGTGGTAGTTTTTTGCTATAAAAGGAAATGTCCAAAATGGTTTGGGACGCCCGATATAGTAAAATGTCCAAAACGGTTTGGGACGGAGGTAGTAATAAAAATCGACACGTGCCACATAACATAAAGAGTGGCTAAATCATTTGTTTTTCGAATATTGTCATGTTACTTGCTTCTTCTCTCTCTCTTTTTTTTTTTAATATGTGGGGACTTATCTAGCTAGTGGACCTCTTCAAATGGGTAATTGAGATTGATTGGACTTTAGGCATCATTTTTGTACCTTGGCCTAAACTCGTTCTAATTTCAGCCGTCGGATTTAGTTGATGACGATATATATTTTTTTTTCTTTATTATTTTTTGGAATGATGAGATTCCAATTGTTATTATTCTCAAAAATTGCAAAGTCACAATTCCAGCTCATTCAGTGATTCCTTTTATCGCTAATTTACATTCAGGCGTCAATTCATATTTTCAATTAGAGATAAGGACTCATGTAAGTTTCATTTATAGGTAATTCCAATTTAAGTTTTATTTAGAGAAAAGAACACACATGTATTACCACAGATCCATGAAGTGTTACCACAGACCCATGAAGTGATACCACAGACCCATGAAGTGATACCACAGACCAGTGAAGTGTTACCACAGACTCGTAAAGTGTTACCACAGACCCATGAAGTGCTATTGGGAAACCATGAAGTGTTTCTGAAAAAACTGGATCCTTAAAATTATGAATTTTCTGACAGGGGTCTAAACTCTAATCGAAACTTTAGTGGGGGCTGAAACGAAAATTACCCTTCGTTTTATGGATAGATTAACACTGAATAGTTGGGGCCGACACATTATTTATATGCAGAATGAAAAGGATTTCTATGCAACTAACATTATTCGTATTTCCTCAATTATAATGCCGTGAAAATACAGAAATGTTAATTATCTTAATTAAAGGTCACCCAACCCCAATAAGATGATTAGACGTCACCCATTCTGAAGTTACTGCTTGCTTCGCATATATTCATTCTACTCCCTCACGAATTATATATTGGTAAATGATTGAAACTATATATTCGCAAAGAGGTTCTATATATGTCATGCTATCAAGTGGCCGTAATCAACTATCATTAAGTATACATACAGTTTTTTCATATCTAGCGATTCATTGATGTAAAATTAAAATTCACAAAAACTATGTCTGTGTGGCATGCAATCCTCGTAATCAAACTTGGTTCCTGTGCAAGAAAATCCCTTTCTAAATCTTTGAACCGTAATAATATTATTGTTCTTCGTTTCAACTTGTTGGACGGCGAACACAGCACAAACTGGCCTGTGATCGGAGAATCTCGACTCTCCTCGTACGTAAGACAACTGTTCCATGCCTTTACCTCTCCATAGTATTCTGTCACACCTGCGTTGTAATTATATAAAAATACATCACATTATTAAATAGTGGTATCGATATGATATATTATAAATGTTCTTAAAAAAAATAAAAGAGAATTACCATGCAGGTGTTCTACGCTTTCTCTTGGACTTGGTGGTTTCACCTGTGTAGGAATCAGAATTGAGAGAGTACTTATACGTCGGCGCAAACATGATTTTGCCTTCATTCCATCCACTGAATGCTCTACCAGCTTCTCTTTCTACATTCAACTGTGAACAAATTGGAATGAAATTTTGATGGCCTGGGGTTTTATTAAATTTGGCTTCTTGTCAAAATTTTCGCTTTATTATACATTGCGTATAAGCCAAACTTCCACTAACCAACACGAGCATATATACTGTTGATGTCATCTCTATATTTTTATGTGGGCTCGTTTTGTATTATGTAAGTCTTTGGTAGAAATTAATGTTCTTGACAAAAAAGGTGCATCCAACGACTAACTTGTAATAGTAGTAGAAAGAACCTCTGACCTGATCTTTCTCCAATAGCGAATCCCAGTCGTTGTCCTCTAACAAAAGCCTCGCTTCTTCATAGCTCAAACCAACTCGATAGTTCAAGTCCCCAAGCCAAATCATTCGGCTGTTATCGATCAAATGTTTTTTGTTTTCAATATATTCAATAAATCAAGAAAGGGGATTAAGGTAAGACGAAAAAAAAAATACAAAGTTAAATTATATGGATCGGAGTAGATGATAAAGAAAAGAGATCTCACTCGTGATCGATGATTCTTTCGGGCATCGTACGGCTTGTGTTCTTGCATATCCGAGGAAACTGAGTCCCCTTTAAAATCTCAGCCACGTCTGAGTTCCTACGAACCTCATCTCCTTCCTTTTCGCCCGAAGCCAAGTGACTGCACACGAAGCAGAAGCTCGTCTTGTTCAAAGTCATGCTAATGGCTATACAACCCTTATTACCGAGGCATCCCATGATTCCTCTTCCCATGCACGAGATTCTCAGATGCGCAATGTCTCTCACGAGCTCTCTTCGTGCCCATATTGTCAGAAAAATGCCCACCATTTGCTTGCTCGCTACGAGCTGGTAGTTAAGCCTCTTGGGCGAGTTCGAATCGAAGGGCGAAGCACAAGGGTCTCTCAGCACCTTCCTCGCTGGCCTGCTCCTGTGATCTGATGACACGGATGATTCCCAAGAACAGTTGCATGATTTAAGGAGTTCGTTGTCTGCTTTTATCTTCCTGCTGAGTTCTTTTAAAGATGTCTTGTAAAAGATGTTGTTGTTGTGGTTAGATTTTGAGTGCTTTGAGCTCGTGCTCGAATCTGGCGATGAGAGTATAACTGATTCGTGGTAAGGTTTGTTGAGCGCTTGGCTTATGATCGCTAGCCATTTCGAGGCTGGCTCGTCGTCTTCTATTACCAGCACGTTTCCTGCGTTTAATGGGACAATTTCCTGAAACCTGGGATTGTTTGTTTACATGAGAAATTATTAGTAGAAATAATTGGACTGAAAAGAAACCCTAATTCTTTTCGAGAAAAGTTATATGGAAAAACTCCTACCCGAGTACATATAGATCAGCAGAACCTTCGATTTGCAGAAAATCCTCGAGATTGAGTTCTTGGTTAGGAGTGTTCCCACCTACGTTCCATGTTGACACGAAGACCCTGCAATTGTTTTTTTTATATGAAATACATTGATTCTGTGGTAATAATTATGATATATAGATGATCATTCTTCACATACATATATATATATATATATATATATATTGAGGTATAAACTTACCGGACATCTTGGACCATTGATAAATGGAATTTATGTCATATTTTATACCCCATAAAAGCATCTTATCGGTTGATATTAATATAAATTTCTTCGAATATTATGCTTTTATGTTTATGTTGCATATTCGACAGAATTGGAGAAAAAGAACTACAACCGGGAATATTGGGGCTTGACTTAATTTGAGGAACCGTTGTACGAAACATCGGCCCAAAAACAATTGAGCCGAAGAATAAATTCAGCCCATTAATTTTAAGCCCATTTAGAACCCTTAGGCCCTTAAAAGAGGAGATACACATCAAGATAAATACGTCTGAACATACACACTCAGCAGCCAAGCAAAGCTTAAAGTCACATGTCACATAGCTCACGGCAACCAAAGTCAAGAACAAAGACCGATTATCAGGCGGCTCTCGTGCATGAAAGACTGCTTTATGTCTGCCAATTGGGTCTTCATCGCTATATAAGGAGTCTTACCAAAGACGCATGGAGGGGAGACGACGCATAAAAGAAAAGCCATCGATAAGAGCCATCCGACTGATTGAAGTCCTCAAGGCCATTAGATAAGATCATATACGGCTGAGGAGAAATCGAACACGTGGTGTGCGAGGTGTGCTTCAGCTCCTTATTGAGTTGTGTGCTGCCCGTAAATGGTTCTCCCCACGCCTGCGTGCTACAAGGCAGCTGCCTGCTTCAGTTCTTTTCAGCCCCGAGTGCTTAGGACAGCTGCGCTTCTCAGATCTGCCCGGAGGAGGTTACAAGCGTAGCAGCTGCGAGCTTGCGGAGGTGAACGTGCGATCCCTTGCCGTCTCCAAGCGTGAACAGCCCCGAGAACAACGTGCTCGATTTCTCCTCATGGATCTCGACATTGTTCTTCTTCGCAGCTTCCTTATTGGTGCTCTTCTCGGCAAGATATCTTCCGAATGGGTCTGTTGGTATTCCCCGTGTTAGGGATGTCGGAAATGGAATTTTTGGTTGATAAATGTTGACTGGTGATCTTGGAGCAACATCCTCCCTGCTCCTTGGTGTAACGTCATGGCAATACTCCTTTGGTTTTGTCTCCGTATTGATAGGTAATGCACTTAGCTTGCGTTGATGGATAGTTTCAGCTATTTCTCCGGCTTGCTTCTCTAATGCTCTCAAGGAAGATTCGGCATTTTGCAGCCGAACGTCTTGACTATCCAAGCGATCGAGCTTCTCCATCAACTTGGCAAACTTGTCTTCAAGCTTATCCATCCGACAATCGGGATCATTCTCATAATTTCCGCCTTGGAACCCATTTGCTCTTTGATTCTGAAATTCTAGAGGAGCTGGTTGATATTTGTCGAAGGCCATGTTCGGATGAAATTGGGGGGCAACATTTCTCGGACCTTGGTAGTATCCTAAATAGTCGACCTGCTCCATCGAAATAAAGGATGGACATTGACTTGCGTCATGGCTGCCACCGCAAGTAGTGCATAGAGGGATATATGTAGGGTATGGATGAGGAGGCCCAAAAGCTATAGGGATCATCGGAGCATGCTGCAACTGTACTGGGTTATGTGTACGAATCGAGTAATAAAATAAAACGAATATCGACCAACTATCCTACGCTCAACAGGCAAGTGTACCTATCGAAAATAGTATAGAAATGGCAAGTATTCGAGTATCGAACCCAAAGGAACTATATACTTTAGAAAACCGTCGTTTAAATATCCTAGTGAATATTTTTGTGATTATTTTTGTGATGTTCGTAAATTTAAATAACGATAAACACTTAAAATAAACAGTTTAATAAAAATATAAAAACGGCGACCTTATGAACGAAAACGTATTTGAGACTTCGAATCCCCCTAGCTCGACCGAACGACAAATAAATAATATATTTAGCTAATTATTAGACCGTGAGGATTCCTATGATATGTATACGAATTTCTACGATTGGGCGAAACTGCGCTTACTCGCTTCGACTCGTAACAACTAATCTACGTTTTAAATAGCTGGGCAAGCTTCCCTAACTACTTAATCGCAGACCGCAATAAATAACGATGAATCCCGCTATTAGATTTGACTCTAATCCGGCGGGATAGTTCAACCTATCTCTAGAGATGAGTTTATTCCGCTCGTTTACGAGTGGTCTAATCGTCGCCCCTCTCTCGAGCGTAGCGATCGATTTCCCAACAATTATTTCGACCACATCGACATAATCAAAATAATAGCATATATCGTAACCGAGTCATAATAAAAAGCATATTAATAATGAGTTCAACGTACGATCTCGCTAGGGTTCATCTAATCTCAAATACTACGGGATTTAGCCACTCATATTAAACATCAACATAACGACGAGCGTAAATAACAAAGGGAAAAACATGTTTCTTCCCTGAATTTCGGCCCCGCGTTTAATCCTTCGTTGAGGCGTTTCGTCGAACAGTTGGTGGGCGTCTCAGCTTCTCCTTTTCTTACGAATCCTTTGCACTGCCCGCTCGCTTCTCCTCCTACGCACAGCAGCCCGTCACAACCCAATCGTAACCGAAACTTAGCTTGTTACCTCGCTCGTGAACCCGGCTCGGATCAGCCCTTCGTCAGTCTTCGTGCGCCCGGCTCGTAGCTATTGCTCCTGCACACACCGCTGCCCTCCGCTCCTCTCCTCCGCCGACAGTCCGTCGCAGCCCGTCGTGGTTGCTTCGCTGCTGGTCCTTGCTTGGATGGTTTTCCCTTCGACGCCTCTGTTGTGAGCTACTTGCTTTAGTGAGTACGGTGGCTTTTTGGTGTTTGTGAAGTGGAGATGGTTGCTTGAGGTGTATGCCTTTGGGTTGTAGGGGAACAAAGGATACGTGAGTGATGAAGCTCAGTGAATATTGACGCCGGCTCCCTCCTTCCTTCCTCCTCTTCGTCGAGAGTTTTCTGCCATTTATAGAGGCGAGGCTGCTTAGAGATGAGCAAGTCTTCATCGAGCCTTGTGTAAGATGGTGATTGTCGATTGTTCAATTTCTTCATTTGGCTGCGGTGTGTGTGCGTATATAGAAAAACGATGCCATCGATCATTATCACCTCTCTTCTCCTTTGACTTTTCTTCAAGAACGTTAGCTCTGATCCCAGCTTGCTAAAGCGTTTCTAGAGAGATTTAAGGTGATGGGCTTGGGCTGATTTCAGTATGGGCTCAATTGGTTTTCTTTTTTTTTTTTTTTGGGCCGAGTTCAAACCATTTCTGCACAACAAAGTAGCAACAAGTTCAAAAATTCATATCTTCCAATCTAGACCTTAACGTGAAAATCCCTTCGGTCACAATCACGAACAATAAGTCTTATATATTGTGTTAAAATTTCAGGTCCATCGGACATCGTTTACCCCATAATTCGCGAAGAATACAAAGATGCCGCAAAACTACCGGTACAAGTGTGAAATCTTAATTTAAGTAGTAAAATTATCGAAACGACTTCATTAATCATGCAAACGACTTAAATTTAACAGATTTAAACGTACATAAATTACGTTTATCAAAATTCCCCACACTTAAGCGTTTGCTTGTCCTCAAGCAAATAAAAATAAAAAAGGCAAAGAAAAGGCTAAAATCATGTAACATACCAATCAAGAACGAAATCACGTAGGAGAAAATGCAAGTAAAATCGAAAAGCATATTTGAAATCAACGACTAACTACACGATTTTCTTTAGCGATACCTATCAAAATCCGCACCTCACAGAGATTCACTCAAATCACTCAGTGTATGGGTTAATATGTCGGTGATATCTCTCGGGCATGCACTAATCTAATCCCTACCATAAGCTTGCAAGTAATTCGTAAATCTACCACTTTCAATGATCAAGCGTGAATCGGAAGGTCTTTACGGGGTTATAAAATGGCTGAGATATGTAGGATATGCAAGGAATAAGCATAAACAGGATATGAGCTGTAGTCGTATCAGAATTATGCCATCATCTCGAAGCGCCAAATCCGTCGTTCTTATTCATCACTTCCTTTCTTTTGCATTCGTCGTTTTTTTTTTTTTTTTTCTTTCCACCAAGCCCTTCTTCTCTCAACTCCTCGATCTAGGGAATCGATAATATGCTTTCGAGAGTGAAAGATTATCGGAGGAAGGGTTCTTAGTCGATATATATTCTCTCTCTTTTTTTTTCTTCTATTTTTTTTTCTCTATTTTTTTCATTTTTTTTTTCTTTTTTTTTTCTCGGTTTTTTTTTCATTTTTTTGATCGTTTTTTTTTTTTTTTTGCGCTCAGCTCGGAAATTTAGCACGGGTTGCGCTTCTTGAGTCTGGCATTCAACCTCCACTTCTACTATCGCTCTGATGGGTTTATGTCTGAAGGCTTAATCGGGGTCGGCAATTTATAATCCGGTTTTTTTTTCACAATAAAAGGCTCAGGCTCAAAGTGGCTAACTACGGGGGTTAATCGTGGTTGGATACTTTGGCTATGGACTGAATTCCTAATGCCTTCCTCATTTTCACGCAATCACACGTCAAATAGTTTCAAAACGCAATACACAAGCAAGTTCTGAAGAGAAATAAACTAAGCATGATTCACACAACCAAAGAAATGAGCGAAAAGCTCGTAGGCTCAAAAATCTCCCAAAAATCGGGTTATGTGTACGAATCTCTCAAGTATTGCCAAGTTCATCATGTAAGAAAGAAGTAGACTACGCATATGTATTCTAATTACTCACAAAATTCCAAACGTAAAGTCATCCCTTCATGATAAGAAACATAATTTTCGGGAAAAACATTTTATGCCAAATTTTCGAAAAAATTTGTACCAAAAATCAAGACATGCATATATATAACATGTTCGCCTAAATTTCACAGAAATTCCCCTCCCCACACTTAAGATTTACGTTGTCCTCAACGTAACAATCATGTAACACAAGGAAAAGGAAATGAAAAGATAAGCGAACTTCCCTGAATAGTCCGATATGCATGCTTTGTACGGCTCCTCCCCACACTTGAGATCTTGAATTCCCTGCGATCGTTGAAAACAAAATCATAAAAACTAAAAATGCGCATAGAAATAAAATAAAAACATAGGATAGGCTTGGGGTGCCTCCCAAGTAGCGCTTTCTTTAATGTCTTTTAGCTAGACATAGTTTGGCGATTTTTTTAGCTCCGGGTGGTATCGAGGAGGTGGATGGTTTCTTTTTCGAGCGCCTCGATGTCACCGCCATAGTAATGCTTGAGTCGGTGCCCGTTCACCTTGAAGGTCCCCTTCTCCGGATGTGTGATCTCGACAGTTCCATACGGGAATACTCGGGTCACCGTGAATGGTCCAGACCATCGCGATTTCAGTTTACCAGGAAACAGCCGCAGGCGTGAGTTGTAGAGCAAGACCCGGTCGCCTTCTTGAAATTCCTGTTTCATGATTTTACGATCATGATACAGCTTCGTACGCTCCTTGTAGAGGCCAGTATTTTCGTACGCCATCTGCCTCCACTCGTCGAGCTCGTTCATCTGTAAGTTCCGCTTTTCACCTGCAAGATTCAAATCAAAATTTAGTTTTTTTAACGCCCAATACGCTTTGTGTTCTAGCTCGACGGGTAAATGACAAGATTTCCCGTAAACAAGTCTATAGGGCGTAGATCCGATAGGCGTCTTATATGCTGTTCGGTACGCCCATAAAGCATCGTTTAGCTTGTTCGGCCAATCCCGCCTATGGTGTTCCACGGTCTTCTCTAGTATCCGCTTCAGCTCCCTGTTCACGACCTCCACTTGGCCGCTCGCTTGAGGATGGTATGCAGTGGTAACACTATGTTTAACGCCGTATTTCTCGAGCGTCTTTGCAAATTGGGTGTTACAAAAATGCGTGCCTTTATCACTGATAATGCAACGAGGTGAGCCAAATCGTGAAAATAAAGCTTTCAGAAATTTAACGACTACCCTAGCATCATTAGTGGGCAGCGCTTGCGCTTCCACCCATTTTGACACATAATCGACTGCTACTAGGATATATCGATTTTTAAAAGATGTCGGAAACGGACCCATAAAATCAATGCCCCATACATCAAATATTTCACAAACGAGTATAAAATTCTGAGGCATTTCATTGCGCTTAGAGATATTACCTGTCCGTTGGCACCTATCGCATGTGTCTACATACCTTTGAGAGTCTTGAAAATTGTGGGCCAGTAGAATCCACATTCTAGTACCTTTTGTGCGGTTCTGTTGCCTCCGTAATGGCCTCCGCACGGTCCCGTGTGGCAATGCCCCATGATGTTGATTGTTTCGGGGTAGGAAACACACCGTCGAATTATATTATCTGCACATATTCGAAACAAATAGGGATCGTCCCAAAAGTAATACTTCAAGTCTGAGAAAAATTTCTTCTTCTGATGACTTGTGTATCCCTTTGGTAAGATCCTGGCCACAATATAATTAGCGATATCAGCATACCATGGAAGTTCCTCAAATACCTCATGTATAGCGTAAAGGTGTTCGTCGGGAAATAAGTCTCGAATCGTTTCCTCTTTTGTAACCTCGCTGGATGTCTCTTCCAGTCTCGACAAGTGGTCCGCGGCAAGATTCTCCGCTCCTTTTTGGTCGCGAAACTCTACGTCGAACTCTTGGAGTAGTAGAATCCATCGAATCAGCCTCGGCTTTGCATCCGGCTTAGCAAAGAGATGCTTAATGGCTGAATGATCCGTGTAGATGAGGACCTTCGATAGGATAAGATATTGACGGAACTTGTCGATTGCAAACACGACTGCAAGCAATTCCTTCTCGGTGGTGGTATAATTTGATTGCGTCTCATTTAGAGTCTTGCTTGCATAGTGTATTGGCTGGAAATATTTTTTCCGTCGCTGTCCCAAAACTGCACCTACTGCAAAATCACTGGCATCGCACATTAGTTCGAATGGTAGCCTCCAATCGGGGGCTACCATGACAGGAGCATTAATAAGCTTATCCTTGAGTAGAGTAAAAGCATTCATACAATCGGTCGTAAACTCATAAAGTATATCTTTTTCTAGCAAGCGAGTTAAAGGTCTAGCAATTTTAGAAAAATCTTTAATAAATCTACGATAAAAACCAACATGTCCTAAGAAACTTCTAATTGCTTTTACCGACGAGGGTGGAGGTAACCGTTCAATAGTTTCTATTTTTGCTCTATCTACCTCGATTCCTCTAGCCGATATCTTATGACCTAAAACGATACCTTCTCTAACCATAAAATGACATTTTTCCCAATTTAGCACAAGGTTCGTTTCCTCGCATCGTTTAAGTACCGCTCTAAGATTGGAAAGACATACTTCAAATGAGTTACCAAAAATTGAAAAGTCATCCATGAATACCTCCATTCCTTTACCGATTAATTTGTCGAAAATGGCCATCATGCACCGTTGGAAGGTTGCCGGGGCATTACACAGTCCGAAAGGCATCCGCCGATATGCAAAGGTTCCGAATGGGCACGTAAAAGTCGTTTTCTCTTGATCTTCTGGTGCGATTGGGATCTGCAGATAACCTGAAAGACCATCCAGAAAACAATAAAATTCATGACCGGATAAACGCTCAAGCATTTGATCAATGAAAGGTAAAGGAAAGTGATCTTTTCGTGTCGCGTCGTTTAATTTCCGATAGTCAATGCACACTCGCCACCCTGTAACGGTCCTTGTTGGAATGAGTTCGTTTTTCTCGTTGGTTACCACCGTCATTCCTCCCTTCTTCGGCACCACTTGAACTGGGCTTACCCATGCACTGTCTGAGATCGGGTATATGACGCCCGCATCAAGTAGCTTTATTACCTCAGCTTTTACTACCTCCTTCATGTTCGGGTTTAAACGCCTTTGATGTTGCACCACAGGCTTGAACTCGTTTTCCATCAGGATCCTATGCATGCAGAAGGTCGGGCTGATTCCTCGAATATCTGATATCTTCCATGCGAGCGCCTTCTTATGCTCCCGTAACAGGTCTAGGAGCATGATTTTCTGTTTCTTCTCCAAATTTGATGCTATAATTACGGGTAGCTTCGAGTTTTCCTCGAGAAACGCATACTCCAAGTGATCGGGCAGTTGCTTGAGTTCAAGGGTTGGTGGCTCCTCAATCGAACATTTTTCTTTTTCCTCTTCTTTGTTCGGGTGCACTTCGATGTTAGGTTCCGCCTCGTCTTTGTCTGCTTCTATTTGGTCAACCTCAAAAGATCGTTCATGCATTGGCTCTTCAGTCTCTGCTAATCCTGACATCGAAGCAAACTTTTCTGGTTGTGATAGTCCCTGCAATGATAAAAAGTCATTCCATGCATCGATATAAAAGCACTTATCGTCTAATTTCTCGGAATTTTTCATGGATTCGGTCATATCGAATGTGACTTTTTCGCCATCTATAGTTAACGTCAATGTTCCGTTACGAACATCGACCATGGTTCCTCCAGTAGCGAGAAATGGCCTACCCAAGATTAGAGGAATATTTTCATCTTCCTCCATATCGAGAATAACAAAATCTGCAGGAATTATAAATTTATCGACCTTAACCAGCACATCTTCTATGATACCCCTAGGATACTTAACAGATCTATCAGCTAATTGTAAACTCATCCTGGTGGGTTTGGGCTCTCCTAAACCAAGTCGTTTAAACATTGAATAAGGCATCAAATTAATGCTAGCTCCTAAATCGGCCAATGCCTTGCTTACTACTAAATCGCCTATTAAACATGGTATAGTAAAACTCCCTGGATCCTTAAGCTTTTTCGGTAGCTTGTTCTGTAGAATAGCAGAGCACTCTCCTCGCAACTCAACGGTGGAAACGTCTTCAAGCTTGCGCTTGTTCGTGATAAGATCCTTCAAAAACTTTGCCCAGCGGGGCATCTGCGCAAGGGCATCAACAAGTGGTAAATTAATATGTAATTGTTTAAAAATAGCGAGAAATTTACCAAATTGATCATCAACGATTTCCCGTTTAAGCCTTGCTGGGTATGGAATTTTTGGTTGATACGCCTTGACAGGTGGCTTAGACACAGTTTCCTCTTGTTTGTCGGCTTCGCTGCTCGGTTGCGTGGGTTCAACGTTCTTCTTCGTTTTCTGCACTTCCTCGAGCTCTCTCCCGTTACGAAGTGTCACCGCCTTTACATGGTGGTCCTTTGGATTGGTCTCGGTGTAACTTGGTAACGAACCGGAAGGACGTTGTTGGATTGATTCGGCAATCTGCCCAACTTGCTTCTCTAAGACCCGTAGAGAAGACTCGGTGTTTTGCAACCGTGCTTCTTGATTATCCAAGCGAGAGTCGAGCTTTCCCATTAGCTTCTCGAGCATTCCCTCGAGCTTATCAACGCGACTATACGAGGTGGGCTCAGCATTCGCACTATGGTATCCTTGCGCTCTTTGGTTTTGAAATCCTGGTGGAGCTTGTTGTTGATTACCGTAGGCCAAGTTCGGATGAACTCGGTTAGGGACGTAGCTTCGTTGGCCTTGGTAGTTACCCATGTAGTCGACTTGCTCCATCGGAATAGTGACTGGACAACGGGTTGCGTCGTGACTTTCGCCGCATGTAGCGCATGGCGGAGTATAATTCGGGTATGCATGAGGAGGCGGAGCAGCTGCGGAAGTCCTCGGCATAGATTGTACCTGCACAGCATTAACAACCGGTTTTGATGTTAGCGTGGGTAATAGTGTATTCATCAACGTTTGCATTTGGAGGTTGTTAGCTGCGATTTGTTGTTGGAGTGTGTCAAACTTGGCGTTTATCGCTGTTGCATTATCGACATCGTACATCCCCGGTGGTTTGCCTCTATTGCTTGAACTCCCGCGCCGGAAGCTATTTGCGCTATATTCTTCAATTAGATTCCAGCCTTCCGTTGCGCTTAAATTGCATAGCCCTCCATTGCATGCCCCGTCAAGTAGTTGCACTGTAATATCATTCAACGATTCGTGGAATCGCTGAATCAATTCGCTCTTCGTCATACCATGTTGTGGGAAGCGGTTCAGAAGCGTCTTGAAACGTGTCCATACGTCGTATAAATTCTCGCCTTCCTTCTGCTTGAATGCCGTAAGATCCATTTTTAGTTTCAGCACCTTTGACGGTGGAAAGAAGTGTGTGATGAAGGTGGCGTGCATCTCGTCCCAAGTGGTGATGGATCGTTCGGGTAGCAGATTATACCATTCCTTAGCGTTACCTCGTAGGGAGAACGGAAATAAGTAGAGCCGAATCGTTTCAGGGCTTACTCCTTGTACTCGTATTGTGTCCGTGACGGATAGGAAGTCACGTATGTGTCGGTAAGCGTCTTCTTCGGAGAGTCCATCGTATTGAGCTGTCGTCTGAAGCATTTGAAGCCAATGATGTTTCAGCTCAAAGTTGTTCGGTACTTGAGGAAGGACTATCGCTGAGCCGACCGATCCTACGGCGTTGTTTCTCCACAGCTCTCTCATTGGAGGCTCTCTAGCTACAAGCGGCATATCGTCACGATTTTGAGTCGCCATTTCGACTCGCCTTGCGTTTTTTTGTAGGTTATGTCGGAACGTTCTTTCGATCTCCGGGTCTCCTTCAACGATTGGTCGCGAGGGATTCCTTCGGGTCATGCACGAGCGTTCACGTACCTAGACAACAAAATAAGATAACAATATCAATAAGAGATTTAGATATAAAAACCAATAAAACAAAATATAGTGCTAAAAAAAATAAAAATAAAAATAAGCGAGTGCTAATAATAATAAGGAAATAATAATGACTATAATAATATATATATTTTTTTTTGTAATAGTGATGATAAAAATAAAATAGATAGTTTGAAGAAATAATAATAATATTTATATTAATAAATGTACCTAGACCAAACGAAATCTGATTAAGAAAAAAAAAATATAATATATATTTAATAAAAAAAATAACAGCAAATAATACTAATTAAAATAGCGAAACTAACGAAAAAAAATAAAAAAAAATAATAAGCGTAGAAATAATAATTAACAATAATGATACCAATAATAATAAAAATAATTATAGTAATAATAATAGAGCTAGAATAATAAACTAAAGTTTTCCGAATATCAATAGTTCCCCGGCAACGGCGCCAAAAACTTGATCGAGCGGATCGAGTAATAAAATAAAACGAATATCGACCAACTATCCTACGCTCAACAGGCAAGTGTACCTATCGAAAATAGTATAGAAATGGCAAGTATTCGAGTATCGAACCCAAAGGAACTATATACTTTAGAAAACCGTCGTTTAAATATCCTAGTGAATATTTTTGTGATTATTTTTGTGATGTTCGTAAATTTAAATAACGATAAACACTTAAAATAAACAGTTTAATAAAAATATAAAAACGGCGACCTTATGAACGAAAACGTATTTGAGACTTCGAATCCCCCTAGCTCGACCGAACGACAAATAAATAATATATTTAGCTAATTATTAGACCGTGAGGATTCCTATGATATGTATACGAATTTCTACGATTGGGCGAAACTGCGCTTACTCGCTTCGACTCGTAACAACTAATCTACGTTTTAAATAGCTGGGCAAGCTTCCCTAACTACTTAATCGCAGACCGCAATAAATAACGATGAATCCCGCTATTAGATTTGACTCTAATCCGGCGGGATAGTTCAACCTATCTCTAGAGATGAGTTTATTCCGCTCGTTTACGAGTGGTCTAATCGTCGCCCCTCTCTCGAGCGTAGCGATCGATTTCCCAACAATTATTTCGACCACATCGACATAATCAAAATAATAGCATATATCGTAACCGAGTCATAATAAAAAGCATATTAATAATGAGTTCAACGTACGATCTACCATGGTTTCGGGCAATATGGATCGGTCAAAAATCGACAAGTTTAGGCTTTCGATCCCAGGGCTACTTTGGCTTTCTGGGAAGGGAAGAAATTAGATCATAATTTATTACCATTATTTTCATTGAGTTTCATGTCCTATGTTTGGAACTGTATCATGACAAATTTTCTTATGATGTCAAGCTCAGTATCTAAACCAGGAAAAGGAAAAATTAAGCTCCACACAAAACTTATCGCTCAATGATCAACACATAATGAATGGCTTTCGCAGCTTAATTATTCAAAGTCCACATTGTTAGGTAAGCTACCAAAGTTTCAAATTTTATATGGTATTAATAAAACTTCGTGAGATAATAATAGTTTTTAGGAGATCATAATCATCATCATTTTCACGAGATAAATATAATCTAATACAATATCACGGTTCTTTTTTTGATAAGGTATTGTACCTACCCGCGAGACCTTTCCTCATAGATGATGAAGCTTCATGAAAAGCTTTCTTTCTTGATTCTGATTCTGTTTTCCCAAACAAGAAATTAAATAAAATAAACGACCACAATAAATAAATGCAGCACGTATTTATATACTACGAACCACTATCGTCATTTCCATCGGATTTAAGAATTCCTTCTTCTGAACTCTCCCTGTCATTTTTCTTGGAACCAAATATCTTCGGAATGATAGACTTGTAAAAGCACAATCAAGAAAACAATAAATACTCAAATAAAAAAGTTCGAGAAATTAAGAAAACAAAAAGGTATATATAAATCTAATAATAACATGTATACCTTCTTTTTCTTTTCATGAACATTATTGATAGAATTTTCTTTTTCTTCAATGGGTTTTGTCATATTATCATTCGGCTTGTTTAGGCCTAAACGTGGATGACGAAGATGACATTCACTTCATCAATATATCACGAAGAACGAGACTCCATTACGATAAAACGTGAAATTTGTTCGTATATCATGACCTTTTTCCCTTTTCAAACTTGTTGAACATGTACGTATTATCAATATCTCTTGTATTACGAAAGTCGTCCGTTTTATTTTTTCTTTTGCGCAACTAAAAGTAAATATTTCTATTTTCGTGTAAAACGGGAGGATCAGAAGATATGAACGCAAAATAAAGCATTTAAGTTAAAATCAATAATAATAATATAATATTTTGAAAGGCGTACACAAGTAGGGCTGGGGAAATATACCGAAATACCGATATACCGTCCTTATCGTATCGTAACGTATCGAAAATATCGAAAATTTTGGTATACCGAAGTTTTTGGTAAGGTATGATACCGTACCGAAAATTTTCGGTACGGTAATGGTATGAAAGTTTTAAAAATTAGGTATACCGATTATACCGAAATACCGAAATGCTAAAATTTTAAATATTATATATATAATATATATATACACCTACATATATTATATTATTTCTAAAAAATATCAAATGGATAAAAATATTATAAGGATCTTCACAAATTTATTTAGCCCATAAATTATTAACTATACCCAACCTTTTAAGATTATTGACGCCCACCATATTTTACTTATTATACCTAACTCAAGTTACGTTTAATTTTGGCCTTTTTAATGTTTTTTCTTCAGGATTTTGAAAGCGTGAAGATGCAAAGCAATTACTTTTTCACTAATTTTTTTAATAACAGTTTCATTTTAATTAATCTCTATATAAAGTTGTATTTTGTGGTTATGTAAAATTCTTTGTCTTACTAATGAGACTGACTAAAATATGTAAATTATTTAAGGTTATTTTATGAATTAAAAATCTTTTTATTTTGGAAAATTTGGTATTAATAATCCATCTTATTAGGCCTAAGGAGTTTGAATTGACTAAAAATTCGAAAACAACGAATTAACGAGTTACGAGACACGCATGGTAAAAACCATCCGTGTGAATGGTATAGAAGGTATGATACCGATACCGTATCGAAATTTCGGTATGATACCGTATCGAAATTTAAGGTATACCGAAATTTTGGTATGGTATTGGTATGATTTTTTTCAATACCGAAATTTCGGTACGGTAAACGGTATCACGGTTTTGGTAAGGTATACCGTACCGAACCACCCCTATACACAAGCTACTCGAACCAACGATAAAAAAAAAGTCAACAGTCAACACAACTGCGATCGATCGATCTCGATCGTCTCCTAATAATAAACACTCAACATAAACATCGATACATATGACGCAAGTCAATCATCAGCATCATATGTCAGCTATCTTTGACTTGGTACTTGGCAAGGATCTGAGGACAGTTGGGCAAGGGATTCTTCTTAAGAAACCCCATAGCGTTGGCATGGCGTACGGACACGCACATCCCATTGTTGTTTGTAAGGATGACACGAACTCGCCGGCGGCCTTTGTCCGGCCTATCGCAGTCGGCGTCAGGACTCTCTACGACGGCGCAGTCGCAGAAGTCATCTCCTCGGTCGCTGTGCACGGTGAAGCTGTAATGTCCCGTCGAGTCCGTCGTCGTTTTCTGAGCGTACGTCAGTTGGTTCGTGTTCTTATCCCTGCAAGCGATTCTTACAGTCGCATCTATGCAAAACCAAGCAAGAACATCAAAAAAATAATATTAATGAATGTAATAATAATAATTATAATCTCAAGACAATATATGTGTGTCGCGTGTGCGTCTGTAATGAAAATAATACTTACTGGCTATGTAGTATACGGCGTCAGTTTCGTAGCCACATCGACACGTGTCACAGTAGACGTAGCCTTTTACGACGAAAGGGTCGCTCATGAACACAGCAGTAGTTGCTAATGCTGCTGGGATTATGCAGACAAACAACGTTGTTAGCAGAAGCAATAAGCTCATCTTATTCTCCATTGTGTAATAACAGTAACACAATGCAAGAGATATAATCCAATCTTCCCTGATGAGTGTATTAAGAGAGATTTGCGTCTGTGTATGTTTGCTTTATATAATGAGAGTATTGCTTGCTGCTGTGTGTAGGAGGTGGGGAAAATAAATGAATTTTGTAATTGTTCATTAAATTGGGTGTCGGCTGCATCTGTTCCGAGATCTGTTATGCTTACTCTAATTGCTTGCTTGCTTGCTTTTAAATTAATTACAGTTTAGAAATGAAAAAGGTTGGTTAGTATATTTTTACGGCCGGTTGAGATCCTCTATTCCACTTTCTGTATTACAATCCGTATTCCAACGAAAGAAAATCGTTACACCTCCCCCCGACAAGTGTTAAAACACACGTAAACATCATTACACCTATGAATTTCATTACAACAAGTGTTTAAACAAAAAAATAACCTCATTATTACGTATTTTTCTATTTTAATATATAATACTGCTTTTTTCTACTCCATATTAGAAAAATACGTAATAATGAGGTTATTTTTTTTGTTTAAACACTTGTTGTAATGAAATTCATAGGTGTAATGATGTTTACGTGTGTTTTAACACTTGTCGGGGGGAGGTGTAACGATTTTCGTTCGTTGGAATACGGATTGGAATACAGAAAGTGGAATAGAGGATCTCAACCGATATTTTTATAGTTGGGTTCTATTTTTACATTTAATTTGCATGTGCTGGGAGCTGAATTGAAGGGTTAGCAGTCTTTCAAGAGTGCCAATGTCAGATCCAATGCAAGTAATTATGTATGCGTTGACTCTTCTAAATTCCATTTAACATGACTCTTAATTTACCTATATCTTCTAAATTGAAGGGTTACTATATAGATTAGATATCTAGTAATGGGTTTTGGGCTTTGGTTATGGCGTGTAGCAATCTATTATTGGGGCTTTGAAGTGTAAACTGGCTATAATACTTCAGTTGAGTTGGTCTTCATCTAATTTTATTTTGTATTTGTTGCACAAGTTATTGGGCTTATACAGATATTTCGTGCTTGCGTCTTAATTTTCTGTTGAGAATTATGTGCTAAAATACTAGTATGTATATCTATACTATCTATAATTATTATTATATAAAGGGTGCAGGGGCTATAAACCTCCACATTTAGCCTGTCATATTTATTTGTAATTTAACCCATCTATTTTTTATTTAATTACTTTAATAATTTTTTTTCGTTGGGCTATTCATGTGGCTGGGCTTTAATGGGGCTTTATTCTGGCCCGCCCGTTCCAAGCGTGGAGTGATCCATGCGGCCCGTGAGAAATCGCGGGTCACTTGGCCCTTAAAGCGAAGGGCAAAGCGTTAGGCTGGTTTCACAGAGCAGCGAAAACTTTCCTCTCTTTGCAGTGGAAGGATAACGGGCCGATGCTTCATTGGCCCGATTAAGCCGCTTGGTAGAACCCAATTAGAACAATCACTTTTACATGTGACGCCCGGGGCCGAAGAGGGCGGGGAGTGATCGCCGGTGCTAGGGTGCACGGACAAGGAGCGGCTCCTGCAGGCTTCTAGGCAAAGGGGTACATGAACGAACCGATCCGACACCCGAATGAGAGGGGATCCTGAGACTGACAATGTATGGGCGTGTCAGGCTAAGAATCGTATAATAGAATTGATAGTACTACTCATATCACCAGGGTCGACCTACCTTTTCGGGAGTCCGTCTATAGAAACTCCGAAGTTAAGCGTGCTTGACTTGGAGCAATCTAGGGATGGGTGACCCCCTGGGAAGTTTGCCCAGGGTGCGTGTGAGCGAGGACGAAGCACGCTGAAAGGTTAAATGGTAGTACAGTGGGGCCAGACTATCAGTCGGAGTGCGGTGGGCCCAACCCCACAGGTCCCGGTAGGGACGGATGCTACAGTGACACCCGGTATGGGACGGGTCGTTACAGGTGCTCGTGTTACTTTTTTATTATTTTTTTTATATAGTTATAAATTATATTTTCATCAATGCGACAATAAATAATATATCTAAATAATAAGAGCAACGTAATATATTAACTTATAGAGCGTGCGTGCCAAAAATTACTAGGATTAATAATAGAGCAGGCACAACCAGTCAACCAGTACTATGAATCAAAGATAAAAAAAATATATATATATATATATATATTTGGGATCTTACGTTTAAGTTGGTAGGAGACATCAATTATTGTTATTTTTGACACGAATGGTAATTGGCATCAATTACCAAGTCAACATTTAGAAGATATTTTCAAATCTTGTGATGTTTTGTACCTGCTCTTAAGTCAACGTTTACTTTAGTCGGATAGTATCCACTTCATTTTATTTTTTCTGTTGTTTTATTTTGATGCGACACCTGAATATTAATGCGATTTGGACTAGCTTGAATATTGTTGCTCAACCATAGCGTAATAAATGTTTTGAGGGGCCCAAATGACGACATAAGTTGAATAATTGTGTTTAAAGATGCTATAAATCAAAAGACTTAAATCACGCGCTCAGCCACATACAACACAGGCTAGAACACACACGCACCGTGAATCCTATTAATATCTTTAAATACAGTAAATGAAATAAATCAAAACTTTAATATTAATATTATCCTCCTAAAAGAAACATGAAAAGAAGAATAACAATAGTTTACATACTAGAAAAAAAGTATACGATGAGTAAATAGTCCCTAAACTATCATGCGATGCAATTAGTAAACCATTTGCAACAATGACGTGTTCACTATAATGCTTTCTCTTCTTTACAATATGTGTTTTTTTCTCATTAGCATCATTCATAAGCATATATACAATAATCCTTTTTTCATCGATCTTCGCTGTATACACGTTATGTCACTTTGGTCGGCTCACCCTCAAACTTTGGAAAAAAGTTGAAAGAACAAATAAATATTGGAATATTTGGACCGTTGATGTCTTTTCGTGCATCTTTAGTTCACTTCAGTGAAGTAAGAATCCGCAGAACACGCTGCACGCCTCAATAGTCTCGAACCGCATTTATTTTAATAGAAACGTCTCAAAATAAAAAACTAAAAAGTAATCCAATGTTGAACAATATTAATCAATATAACCATCAATTCCATTATTTTCTCTTTATTTTTTTTTTAAAAAAAAGAAAGTGACGACAATAATTAGACCATTAAAACGATTCCTGACGTAGACTTAAAATAAAATATTTAATTTCGATATGAATATATCAATCGTATATCATAACCACACGTTACTGTAAGCAAACACAATCTTTTTGCAGAACCCGAGGGCCAAAAGAATACATATTTTTTCTTAAATCTCATTACAAAAGGAGAAAAAGGAAAGGACTCAAACCCTAACTTCTGCTAAAGAAGAGCCGACACACACTTTAACATAAACTCATCTTCATCTTCGTATAAACATATATATATGTAAAAATGTTTGGCAAGATGAAGAGAACAAAGAGCATGATGGGTATAACAGTTGAAAATAATCATCTCAACGAAGCTCCACAGAGAGATCAAGGAGGGACTTGGAATGATATCATCAACGGTCAAGATCAGTTCAAGGGTCTTTTGTCTCCAAGGTACTCTACAACTAACCATGTCGGCTTATTACAGGCAGAGACTCATCATGCTGTCGCTGATTTCTTGAGGACTTGTGGGTTTTGTCATCGCCGTTTAGTTCCAGGTCGTGATATCTACATGTATAGGTACACATATACTTTTATTAACTATTACCACTTACTAGTTTTTATTATATTTTCTTGTTACCCTTTTGAACTTTGATGAATCGGATCCTATAATATCTATGTTTGTTTAGTCTCTTCTCTGGTTTTGCTGCACGGTTTTCGTTAGGAATATTTATTACTGATTTTGTTGAAACTCTGTTATGAAGATGATCATTATAACGAGTAAATCTTGGTTGAATTTGTTAGGCGTGTTCGGATAATACGAGTGGCAACCAATTAACGCAACAACGGAAACCAAAAATAAACACGGGAACTTTTTAACGTGGAAAACCCGAAACGGGAAAAACCACGGGATCGCTCTCCCGATCCAAGGAAACGTCCACTATAACCAAGTTCGACGGGTACAACGGACAACACCTCCCGAAAACGTCTCGAGGTATAACAACACACGGCGCACCAAAATCACACCAATAAAGCGAGCACACTAACGACGTCGAGTTACAAACTCGGAACTCCAACAATCATCGGGTTACAAACCCGGAATACCAAAAGAGGTTAAGCGAATTACCATCAATACGTGAGAAACCGAACGATCCGACACGGTAGATGTGTAGAGTACATCGAGGCGACTCTCCTCCCGAAGTTTCGACGAAAACGGGGCAACGGATCGTCCGGATCTGAATTTTCTTCCCACTTTCTTTCTTCCTCTTTTTTTTTTCCTCTTCTCCTCTCCTTCGCTGTTCGTCGTGTGCGTGAGTTGTGTAGTATGTGTTAGTGTTTTTTTTTTTTTGTTTATAATACTATATACATAGTAATGGGCCAACCCAAATGGGCCGGACCCAATAAACTCCCCCTCCGGCTCATATGGTAGGCTCTAGCAAGCCCGATTTCTGCCGATAGGTCTTGAGCTTCTCCTTCGGCAAAATCTTCGTCAACATATCTGATCCGTTCTCGCTCGTGTGTATCTTCGCCAAATATAACTGCTTCGACTCGAGCACATCTCGAACCCAATGGTATCTGACGTCGATATGCTTGGATCTCGAATGGAATGACGAGTTCTTGGAGAGGTGGATGGCACTCTGACTATCGCTGTAAACAACATACTTGTCCTGCCGTAGACCAAGTTCTTCAAGAAACTTCTTCATCCACAAAGCTTCCTTGCAACCCTCCGTAATTGCAATATACTCGGCTTCTGTGGTGGATAGCGCAACGCACTTCTGCAGCTTCGATTGCCACGACACAGCTCCCCCTGCAAAAGTCATCAAAAAACCTGAAATAGATTTTCTGGAGTCAATATCACCTGCCATGTCTGAATCCGTATATCCAACTAGCATAGGCTCTCCGCTGCCAAAGCACAAACACGTCTTGGAAGTGCCTCTGAGATATCTCAATATCCACTTTACGGCTTTCCAATGCTCTTTTCCCGGATTAGAGAGAAAACGGCTAACGACACCAACAGCATGAGCAATATCGGGTCGAGTACAAACCATGGCATACATCAAACTACCGACCGCAGACTGATAAGGAACTCTGCTCATGTCGGCCTTTTCTTTCTCACTCTTCGGGCATTTCTCAGATGACATCTTGAAATGACCTGCTAGTGGAGAACAAACCGCCTTGGCTTTACTCATGTGAAATCTCTCGAGAACTTTCTCAATGTAGTCTTCTTGAGATAACCATAACTTTCGATTTTTCCTATCACGAGAAATCTTCATGCCGAGAATTTTCTTCGCCGCTCCCAAGTCCTTCATCGCAAAAGACTTGCTCAACTCTCTCTTCAACGCCGCAATTTTGCTAGTATCATGGCCTATAATCAACATGTCGTCAACGTACAAGAGAAGAATAATAAAGTCATCATCGGAGTACCTCTTGACGAATACACATTGATCCGAAGAGGTTCTCGTGTACTCGTGACTGGTCATAAAAGAATCGAACTTCTTGTACCATTGTCGTGGAGCTTGCTTCAAGCCATACAAACTCTTCTTCAACTTGCAAACAAGCTGCTCTTTTCCCTTGACTTTGAATCCCTCGGGCTGCTCCATGTAAATGTCTTCTTCAAGGTCACCATGAAGAAATGCAGTCTTCACGTCAAGTTGCTCAATCTCCAAGTTCAAGCGCGCCGCCAAACTAAGAGCAACTCGGATCGAGGACATCTTCACCACTGGTGAGAATATATCTTCAAAGTCAATGCCTTTCCTCTGACCGAAACCTTTCACGACCAACCGAGCTTTGTACCTTGGTCGAGAATTATTTTCTTCATTTTTCAGTCGATAAACCCATCGATTCTTGAGAGCTTTCTTTCCTCGAGGTAGCTCTACCAAATCATAAGTGTTATTATCATGGAGTGATCGCATCTCTTCCACCATCGCTTTCATCCACTCATTCTTGTCGTCAACAGAAATGGCGTCTTGGTAATCCTCAGGTTCTCCCCCATCTGTTAGCATCACATACTCATCTGAAGGATACCTCGTGGATGAACGATGCTCCCTAGCAGATCTTCTCAACTGAGGTTCAACCGAAGGTTCTTCGACAGGTTCATCAATAGGTTCCGCTGGCTCAACATCAACATCGCCTATAGGATTTTCATCATTGCCAACACCGCTAGATTCTGGAACATCTCTCCCCTGATTGGGATATGCTACACGTACAGGAGGTGGATCTAAATTAGTGAAATCACTTTTGGACTTCTTAGTCGACTTCCCTGTCTGAATGTCTCGTATACACTGGTCTTCAATAAACACAGCATCGCGGCTTCTGATAAGCTTCTTCTGCACGGGATCGTAAAATCTGTACCCAAACTCATCAAGGCCATAACCGATGAATACACACGGTCTTGTCTTCACATCAAGCTTCGATCGCTCGTCTTTCGGGATGTGAACAAAGGCTTTGCACCCAAACACGCGCAGGTGGTCATACGAGACTTCCTTTCCCGACCAAATCTTGTCCTTTCCCGACCAAATCTTGTCTGGTACCTCAAATCTCAAGGGAACACAAGGTGTGAGATTTAAGACATGAACGACGGTATTTAACGCCTCACCCCAGAAAGAATTCGGCAACTGTGACTGCGATAGCAAGCATCTCACTCTCTCGATCAGTGTTCTGTTCATCCTCTCAGCTAATCCATTTAACTGAGGTGTCTTCGGAGTCGTCTTTTGATGTCGAATACCATATCTCTTGCAATACTCATCAAAAGGACCGCAATATTCACCTCCGTTGTCCGTCCGAATACACTTGAGCTTTTTGTTGGTCTGCCTCTCCACCAAGGCGTGAAATTGCTTGAAAACATCTAGCACCTGGTCCTTGGACTTCAGCGTATAAGCCCAGATCTTCCTCGAATGATCATCTACAAAAGTAACAAAATACACAGCACCACCAAGTGTTCTTGTTTTCATAGGACCACAAACATCGGAGTGAATTAGATCGAGTGTACCTGATTTCGGCGAGTGAGTGATGTTCTTGAACGCGACTCGGGTCTGCTTCCCAGCCAAGCAATGATCACATCTTCGTAACAAAGGATTCTTCACGCCAGATAGAAGATTCTTCTTGGCTAGTATCATCAGTCCCTTTTCGCTCATATGACTAAGTCTGTTATGCCAAAGCTCCGTCGCGCCACCATCGTCGATTGCATTCACGGTAGAATCTGCAATCTTCGCTTGCGTCACATATAGCTGAGATGACGTCTTCTCACCTTTCGCCACGATTAAGGAGCCTTTAGTGAGCTTCCATTTCCCATCTCCAAAGTGGCTGTGAAAACCTTCGTCGTCGAGCTTCCCTGTGGACATCAAACTCATGCGAAGCTCTGGAACATGCTTCACGGCCTTCAAAATCAATGTATTGCCGTTCTCCGTCTGCAAGCGCACATCGCCGATACCGATGGCTCTAGCAACGCCATCGTCTCCCATAATAACTCGTCCAAAATCACCAGAGGTATATGTGGCAAAGAAATCCCGCCGGGGTGTAGCATGTATCGTAGCACCGCTATCGATCACCCAACTAGTATCATGACTAGTTAGATTAACAGCATCGTCGTCGCGCACAACAAAGAAATCTGCCGTGACTGCGGTTACCTTGTCAACTTTATCAGCATCTGTCGTCTGATGATCTTGACCCTTTGCATTCTTGTTCTCTCTCAGGAACTTTCGGCAAAATCTTTTAATGTGCCCCTTCTTACCACAATAATGACACTCGATGCTAGCATACTTCCCAGACTTGCTCTTACTTCTGTTGCGATCACCTGGGCCTCGACTCTTGCTCCTCCCCCTGTTATCTGTGACTAGGACATCGGCCTGCGTAGAAGAACCCTGCGATTTTCTTCGCATCTCTTCATTGAGCACGCTGCTTTTCACCAATTCCATCGAACAAATGCCATTTGGAGCCGAATTAGATAACGACATCCTAAATGTCTCCCACGAGTCTGGTAACGTACCAAGAAGCCACAAACCCTGCACTTCATCGTCGAACTTGATTCCCATTCCAGCTAGCTGATTAATAATTCCTTGGAATGTATTCAAGTGATCAGTAATGTTGCTCCCTTCTCGATACTTCAAGCTCATCATCTGCTTTATCAGAAAAAGCTTGTTGTTCCCCGTCTTTCGAGCGTATAACTGCTCAAGCTTGCTCCATAAGGTCCTTGCATGTTTCTCGTCACTGATGTGGTTGAGAACATTATCGTCGACCCACTGTCGAATAAAGCCGCAAACCTGACGATGGATCAACTCCCACTCCTTGTCGCTTTTATCAGCCGGTTTCTCCAGATCGAACACGGGCGCATAAAAATCTTTTACATATAAAAGATCCTCCATCTTTCCTTTCCAAATATGGTAGTTCGATCCATTCAACATAACCATCCGACTAGAATTCCCCTCCATGACTTCGAACACGGCACCACAACGCAAAGCTCTGATGCCACTTTGTTAGGCGTGTTCGGATAATATGAGTGGCAACCAATTAACGCAACAACGGAAACCAAAAATAAACACGGGAACTTTTTAACGTGGAAAACCCGAAACGGGAAAAACCACGGGATCGCTCTCCCGATCCAAGGAAACGTCCACTATAACCAAGTTCGACGGGTACAACGGACAACACCTCCCGAGAACGTCTCGAGGTATAACAACACACGGCGCACCAAAATCACACCAATAAAGCGAGCACACTAACGACGTCGAGTTACAAACTCGGAACTCCAACAATCATCGGGTTACAAACCCGGAATACCAAAAGAGGTTAAGCGAATTACCACCAATACGTGAGAAACCGAACGATCCGACACGGTAGATGTGTAGAGTACATCGAGGCGACTCTCCTCCCGAAGTTTCGACGAAAACGGGGCAACGGATCGTCCGGATCTGAATTTTCTTCCCACTTTCTTTCT
This sequence comes from Craterostigma plantagineum, assembly GCA_027422505.1. NCBI lineage: Eukaryota > Viridiplantae > Streptophyta > Magnoliopsida > Lamiales > Linderniaceae > Craterostigma > Craterostigma plantagineum. Next base: position 52,912 of record JAPQWV010000495.1, read on the forward strand.
TCCTCTTTTTTCTTTCCTCTTCTCCTCTCCTTCGCTGTTCGTCGTGTGCGTGAGTTGTGTAGTATGTGTTAGTGTTTTTTTTTTTTTGTTTATAATACTATATACATAGTAATGGGCCAACCCAAATGGGCCGGACCCAATAGAATTAGCCACCATGTAATTTATGATTAGGTGCTCCATGTGTTTATTTCTCTTTCTTTTGGGCTACCCTACCGCAAATTTAGTTTAATAATTGAAAAAATGGTGGTGTAGGGGTGACGCAGCTTTCTGCAGTGAGGAGTGTAGAGAGGATCAAATGAAGAAAGACGAGAAGAAAGAGAGCCGGAAATTAGCAAACCACCACCGCCGCTCGCCGGCGACGGCTTCATCCGCCGGAACCACCACTGATGGCAGTTATGCTGAGGCAGCTTTGCAGTATTAATTAGTTACTCTTTCCTATATTTTTATATTTTACGAGATAGGTAATTAGTAGTAGGACACTACCTTAGCTATTAGTGTTGTCTCTATCAGCATGTGATTGTACATAAAATGGTTTATGTTTTAGTTTAGTTAACAAGTGAAGATTCCCAAGTCCTAATTAATTGAATTGCATGATATTATTTATTATGTTATATGCGATGAAAGAAAATGACATATCCCCAATATTGCACCCAACCATTTAGGAAGCGCTATACTTTCTGTTAAGAAGCACATATCGCTTTGTTGGTCCAAATTCCGTCATATTAACACTGGTCCAAATCGAAACTACATTGTTGGGCCTTGTCAGATTACTACATTTAGGCCCAATAAGACACATTTTACAAGATTATTGGGCCAAAAGCCCACATAAATCCAAAAACTAAAGCCCAAGTACCAACAATAATAATCTATGGCACGAGAGAATGATAAATAAATGCAGTGACATTTTAATACTTCTTTTTCTTTCTACAAATGATATGATTGGAATAAAGATGACTTAGTTACGCACAATTAGTGTGAGGAAGAATATTTGATTCAATGTTTGTATACTGAGAGTACGAATATAGCTGGCTTAATCACCGATCGAATTAATTCGATGGCTTACAACTTGAGTTAGATTCCTTACAAAAAATTCGGAATTGATTGATGGAATAGAAATAGAACCAAACGCTATTCACAATATAGTTGGATTTCATTTTCAGATTAAGACGGGATAATTTATCAATGACGAGCCTGGGCTAAATCTCCACTTTAAAAATAAATTAAAAGATAATTAGAAAAGAGGAAAGAGAAATTCTATCTCAATATCTATAGGGATTTAATATGGACATATCTCCAATAGATATACTATTGAGCCCTATCAAAGTCCTCGAGTAATGTTTTCTTAAAGAAAACGAAAATAATACATTGTAAGTCCTGTTTGCCGTAAATAAAATATAATTATTACACGTAATAAACGACTAACAATATCACAATTTTTGCCTCTCGCCAAACAAGTCCTTAGGCAACACCCCCTTTTGACCTAAACGTGAAAATTAAGTTTATTTACCACTTTATAAAAATATAATAAGAACCATTAATTTCTATAGGATCTCTCACATTGAGCCTACGATGTCTTAATAAATAGACAACATCATATGGTCTCTCAACTTCATTGGCATACATCATCACATCAAGTCTAAAAATTATGGGTAGAAAAATTGAGCTGAAGAAGATCGAAGATGTTACAAAATGCCAAGTAACATATTCGAAAAGGCGCACAAGCTTGATGAAAAAAGCTAATGAAATCGCTGTTCTCTGCGATGTTGATGTTGCCTTTGTCGCATTTTCTCCTTCGGGACGTCTTAGCAAGTTCAGCAACCAAAAAAGGTCGTCAACTTTCATGTGACATATTGTCAAATATAAAAATACATGGAAGAAGTTAAATAACGATAACTAAGATCGTTCACATTAGGGTTTTGATCTTGATTTTGATATAGGATTGAAGATGTGATCCATCGTTATGTCAATTTGCCAACCGAGACAAGATTGAGGTAGTGTGTATTTCATATCTTCTTAAAACCTTCACTAGATATTAATTTACATGTATTTTTCGTGCATTTCTTCATCTTTCGGTGCCAATGTTGGTTATGTAGTCGCATGAGCAATGTTCAGGTATGTGTTTTACGTCCATCAATTTCGTGCAGATCATAGGTTGCAAGGTTTATTTTTTTATTGTTTGATTAAATTTTTATTATATTATTTTTGCATGAAGAGAAAACTGGATAGGCTGCGTAATGTCGACCACATAAAGGGTGATAGCAAGTTACATTTTCTCGACAAGCAGTTAATCTCTCTCTCTCTCTCTCTCTCTCTCTCTCTCTCTCTCTCTCAATATATATATATATATATATATACTATGTACAAATTTAAAGGTGAACACGCATGATATATTTGAGTGTGATGAAATCATGTCTTAATCGAAAAAAATATAGGTTAGAAAATCGTTAACGATCGATCACGGGCTAACGGTTTTGGATTTTGAAAGTTCGTTACGTGAAAATTAACCAACATTTGAATTTCGCGGGCACGACCTTTATGATTTAAATAGTTTTTCGCCCTCCGTATCTACGGTGATAAAAATATTTCGTTTTATTTCTCAACTAATTTTTAAAAGGTTTTGTTCTTGTCTCATAAGACAAAGGTGGAAAAAGAAAGTAATTTCGCGACTCAAATGGACTTTACTGATATGTCATATATAATTAACTACTCATAAACTGATATTACCTTTAAATAGTAATTAAGATTGTCATAACTTTCTAGGTTTGGTGCCCTATTATTTCTTTCACTTATATTGTACTAATCTTTGTCTCTTTATCTCATGTATTTCACGTTCACTTGCAAGAGTCGAGGTAATTTTATTTTGTTCTCTTTATTTATCTCATTATGCCTTGAAATCTATATATTTGATTAGTGAAATTCGTATTGTATTGTACCACTTTAGAATCTCCAACTACATGTTACCAAGAGGAATTTGGAACTTCAAATTATGGAGACAGACCTTCGGTAAACAATCATTATACGACTTTTTATGTGCGATAAATTGTATTTAATAATATTATAATTGTATCTGAATAAAAACAGGGACTATGAAGTTGATCCAACCCTAGCTCCTTCTCTACACCAGCTCTTATGGTGTGAAAGGAATCTAACACATTCTATTGAAGTAATCAAAGCTTGGAAGGTTAGTCTTGGATTAGTATATTTGTATCACTATACACTAAAATATATTTAAATATTGCTTCACACATTAATGTAAATTGAATTTGCTAGAATAATGTGCTGCTCGGCGTGCCTATTCCACCAAGCTTCCAACCAGGTTTCCATGTAAGTTTATATACGTGAAATTATCTATATATGCATCTTTGTTTTTATCGCAAAAAATTTGAACGAAAGTTAAATGATCAGATGAATTTGGAGAACGAAAATGGCGTTATGGTTCAGACTAATATTAACCAGCAGAATGAACTGATGGTCCACCCATCAGCTACAGAAGTTGATCCCTGGATCATCCCTTTCGGGTAAGCTAATGATACGTTTCTCATGCATTTGAAATTATTAATTTCTCCAAGATGTTATATTATTATTGCATCATAGAACAATATATATAAATGTATAAGTAATGCTGATATATGCATTCAATTAATGCTTTCAAGTGCTGCTGCTCCTGGTGAAATGTACGAGAACTTATTGTTCGAACAAGAAAATGGGGCTTTGCAGATGAATCATGGGCAGGCTAATATACCTAATACTGATCAAATTGTGGTGTCGTCGTCACAGGTAAAATTAATATACATAACCATGTCGACATTAAAGTTATTTTTCAATGATATTATTATCTCCAAAAATAATGAACTTAAACATAAGACTTGTGTTGAAGCAGCCATTGGTGATGGATCAAACCCTCTTCAACCTGCTGGCGCCTGAGCAGAACAATGATGATATTGCATGGAATCAGTTCGCCTATGTATGCTGTTTTCTCTTCGTTCAGACACGTTAATATTAGCAAATTCAAAGTATTTTACTTTGTTTTTTTCGTCTCGCAGGCTGCTGCAAGCGAGATAGTGACAACTAACGTCGTGGATATGGTGATAACTCAAGATCAAGAATATGATGATCAGATTGGTAATAAAGAACCAAACCCTAATTTCGACCAACATGATCAGTTGAATGCTTTAACGGAGATGGAAGAAATAGCAGCAGACCAGCAGCAGCAAAACAATATAGAGGCTGTGAACAAAATCTTGATGGGCGATGACGATGATGTCGATGCTGCTGGTGAAGACATTATTTCTCATCAGAACGTCGTCGATAATATCATTATGGAGTTTCATGAATTAATAGAGAATAATAAGCCTCCTTCTCCTAATAATACTCACATCGACAGCCCCGCAAACAACCAGCAAATGGTCCAAGATATTGGTGATCTGCAAAAGGAGGTATTTTCAAGGACGACGACGTTATTAACACAACTTAATTTATTTTAAATATTATTTTATTGTGATTAATTACAATTAGTCTAGACAATTCATGATCATCAATCTTCAATTTTTTTATGTTTTGCTTATATATATATAGCAGGATGGTGGTTCTGGTGACAAGGACGACGAGGCTACTTGGGAATGGGCTGACTTGGTTCTTCATTACAACGAAAACATGGAAGATATTGCCAATTGATGACTCATCACTTGTTGACGACGATGTTCTTCTATTCCGTTTCTATATTTATATATATAGACAATATGCTTGCTTGAGAGACTTGTTACAATATATATATATATATATATATATATATGAACTAAACATTGTCTTTCCTTATCATCTATCTTCTTAACTCTTGGACGTGGCTTTCCTTGATGATATATCATGAAATATTACAGCTTTATTTATGATTTAATCATCAGTGTCTTTTCTTATGATATCATCGAAATCTTTAATAGCATATTCATGGAGGAGTTATGGATTATATTACTAGGATAAAGATCATTGCAGGCTGCAATATGATCATCGAATGATATCATCTCTTATCTTTTCACATGATGTAGCATGCATTAGGATTGTCATCACTGAACATTGCCATTCTTCAAGTTATAAACCCTTACCGTTACTCTCTGCTGTTTCCTGTCTGTTCCACAGATTTCACTCCTATGCCACGTCGACAATCGTCCTCATTAATAATCTGTACAGCTTATTATTAAGTTCTTGAACCACTCATATATTAGGGCGTTCTTCAAATTAAGCTAGAATAGGTAATACAAGTTAAAGAGGACATTGCATTCTTGACTTTGAGCTCACATCCATCACAGACCATTATTTCTGACCTTGAGGTTCACTGTCTGAAATTGCTTCCTCCTCCTCTTCTTCTTCTTCTTCTTCTTCTTCTTCTTCTTCTTCTTCTTCTTCTTCTTCTTCTTCTTCTTCTTCTTCTTCTTCTTCTTCTTCTTCTTCTTCTTCTTCTTCTTCTTCTTCTTCTTCTTCTTCTTCTTCTTCTTCTTCTTCTTCTTCTTCTTCTTCTTCTTCTTCTTCTTCTTCTTCTTCTTCTTCTTCTTCTTCTTCTTCTTCTTCTTCTTCTTCTTCTTCTTCTTCTTCTTCTTCTTCTTCTTCTTCTTCTTCTTCTTCTTCTTCTTCTTCTTCTTCTTCTTCTTCTTCTTCTTCTTCTTCTTCTTCTTCTTCTTCTTCTTCTTCTTCTTCTTCTTCTTCTTCTTCTTCTTCTTCTTCTTCTTCTTCTTCTTCTTCTTCTTCTTCTTCTTCTTCTTCTTCTTCTTCTTCTTCTTCTTCTTCTTCTTCTTCTTCTTCTTCTTCTTCTTCTTCTTCTTCTTCTTCTTCTTCTTCTTCTTCTTCTTCTTCTTCTTCTTCTTCTTCTTCTTCTTCTTCTTCTTCTTCTTCTTCTTCTTCTTCTTCTTCTTCTTCTTCTTCTTCTTCTTCTTCTTCTTCTTCTTCTTCTTCTTCTTCTTCTTCTTCTTCTTCTTCTTCTTCTTCTTGTGCGCTTTGCACATCATCACCTCCGAAATGTATTCTAGTGCTCCTGAAAATCCCATTATTTTAATCGTCTTTCCTTTTTCTTTTAAGGAACATAATGTGATTCTGCATGTATATTTCTCTCTGTGGTGAATGTGTGGTTTTATAGGCAGATGTTCATCGCCACGGTCCCCATTATCATTCTAATTAATCAATCATGTTTAACCACCAGAAAATTGGCATTAGGTAGCAATTTTTCACATCCGGCATTAGATGATGGCTTATATTAATTAAACTGGCATTAGTTGGATAGGATATTTTTTTTCGTAGTGACCAGATAGATATATGGAATTAACTACTGTTATCTTTAACAATATACTGATCTCTTCTTGTCTGTCTCAACCAAATATAACCCCTCACATAATTATGCACCGATCGATATTTAAACGTATTTTGTAAGCTTATGCTTGTCGCAAATAAATATATTATCGCAGTACATTTATATGCCCCTGTTTCTTTCTTTATATAGTCAAGACAAGTCAGGTAATTGAATGAGACATTTGATGCAAGTGTGTGTCTTGTCCAATATTTGGCACCAAAACAGGTGAGTTTACTTATGCCCTTATCAACCGAAACAATATAAACTATATTTGCCGATGATCGATAGAGACAAATAAAATTAGGTGCAAGTACAACAATAAATGATAATTTACAATAATACTATTTCTAAATAAACCCAACCAGGTTGTCTGTTGATACACAAGAAAGAGCACACGGACAAAATAGCAAAGAGAATCAACAATCCCAAAACTAACATAGATAGATAGATAGATAAATAGATACACCTAAAGAAGCAAAAGAAAATGCTACAAAGAATCTATTAACTCATCACGCACCACCCCCTCATCTCATCCGAAGCATAAAAAGTCGTACAGACTAACCGGCGGTGAAAATTGAAAGAAAACGCCGAGGCGAGACTAAGGAAATGACACTTTAGGAGCATGATTTACATGGAAAGTCAAAGCTTAATAATAAGGTAGGATGGCGAGAAAGAGAGAGATGATGACGGCCAGAAACTGTGGGCGAGTAGTAGTACCTGAGGCTGTATTGGGTGTTCTACCAGCAACTGCTGGTGCGATAGCGTGAGCGGTAGATGGATTTTGCTGCTCTATTGCGGGAAGCGAATCGGAGGAACTATTGCCTGATGGACTTGGATCCTTGCCTGAAGATGAGTTTTTGAAAAAATTATTACAAACTACCAAGAGAAAGAAAAGTTGATAGGAATTTGTTTTTGGATACTCACAGTTTGATTTCGACCAGCCGAGTTTAAAGTTTTCTCTATCAAATACAATCCGATATCCAGACATGAAGTTTTCTGCAAGGAAAAACCAAGGCATATTATTTATTTATTTTTATGGGATCAATCAAGCTGGCTTAATTAGAAACTCTAGCATGTACTCACGTCCAATCGTTGCGATGGTTTCGTCTGTTGGCTGTAGTGCCAGACAATATCCAACTGCACCCTGCACCCACAATTTCACCATTTAAGCACCATAGGAGCCCTAACCATGAGTCATAGTAAGACTGTGCTCGTACCCTAATTTCACGGAATTACCTCAGCACCGTAGATCACAAAAATAGGACTGTTGATCACAAAACCATCTGATTTAGCAAACTTCAGAGTAAGATTAGGTACTTTCGGCACCGTGCCTGAACTGCCACATATCAAGCGTGATATATTTTTTAAAAAACTGATATGACCGATTCGATCAAGTGCGTTCAAATTAGCAATCACGAGCTTACATATACCTCAACTTGTAGCAATACTGCCATGGATATCCCTGAAAGCTGGATTTTGAAGAATTCACTAGTCTGTCAAACTACAACAATGCGGGTGAGGCAAAACATGGTAGCTGATTCATGATACTAATAGAAATGTCAGCGAACAATGAAACTACATAGAGCCAAGAGAGAACATACTGCAGAGGCAACTCTATCAAAGATTTTATTTGGAAGAAATGTGAAGGACGTCCCACTATCAACCAGCATTTGGAAGTTCGTCTGGTCGAGACACGAATTTCCAATGCAACAAGCATCCACTCCAACAATATATGTTAAACTACGTAAGGGTGAAAACAAGAGTAATATCAGTGACCACTCATAACATTAAAAAGAGGTTTAGCAGAAAGCATAGGAATGTAACAATTACTTCTTGCCATCCAAAGACAAAAGCGGAGTAGTTTGCTGACCAACGCCTCCCTGGTCTCCGAAAAATAGCCTCCCAGAATCATCTTCATTGAAACACAACGAAAAAGAATTCCGAATATATCCAGATTTTGCGAGAAAACTGGGGACTGATATTTCTCCAAGGCCCAAACCCAAAAGACCATCCGGAGCAACTCCACTCAGATACCCACCAGTTTGTTTACTACCACATCTGTAAGATGATAGAATGCATATGACTCGTGATAACTGATTGCAAGTAGTTTGGTGCCGTAAAACGGGTATACTTAAGACAAAGTACGAGCAGAATATATACAAACCCAACAACAATTGGAGCACTGATATATTTGTTGGATGCGTCCGCGTCGTCAGAAACCAGGTGTAGCACATCTTCTACCAGAACACCAGAAGTTGAGGTGTCATCTGAGTAGTAATTGATGGTGTATGGACATTTCTCGTTGGGATCTAGACAAGTTGGGCCCATTTCGCATAACTGGTGACTACAAGAAAGGGTCTTGCTTGTGTTAGAACTGGAAGGATTGTACTCACTTAAATCCTTATCCTGCACAATAGGTGCCCCAAATAACAAGGGAACACCTGCAAATCAATCATCTCGAATAAGTGATAAATACGATGTTACTAATTTTAGCCATGCTGTACATCAAAAGTGCATACGTTGATGCTACAAAATAGTTTCAGGGCTTGGAAATCCTGTAATTGCCTTACCCAACCCAACCAGTTCTAAAATGATTCCAATATATTTCTGGCATGAAGTACAGGTAAGAAATCCACATGATAGATAACGACAACAAATGCTGCCATACCAGACTGCTGTAATAACTGGAGGATAAAGGAGCACACTGAACACATCCACAAGGAACCCAGAATAGATCACTTCCAGCATCCAAAGCCACGAGAAAAGAAACTTTTGGCGTGCCAATGTCAATCCACATATAATGTAGCCTGCTCCAATTGACTTGGAATTAAGTATACAGTCAACGTATATGACCCCTCTTTGATATTCAACAACAACAAACACACACACACACACACACATTGCAAACAGAAGAGGCAAAGTTCTGAAACTTTTACCATCCGAACTCGTTTCCAAGAGGCAACGTCTGGCTTCCTTCAGAAGGATACAGATAATGAAACTGAGGATTCAATTTCAGCGTCTGCCTCTGCACATCACTGCTCAGAAGCCGCCGATAGTACTCCGAAGTCCGCCGCCGCTGCGAAACACCTCCGCCGCGAGTACTCGAAACCTTACCCCTCACTTCGTCGGAGAATCTGTGGACTAGCCTCGCGGAGTACACAGTCATCTCCGCGAATCCGTCACTCACGAATAATGCCATCGCCACACACAGCAGAACTAACCTTATCCTCTCCATAGACAATGAATTATCCACACAGCAGCTTGCAAGTGAGCTAAATACGCCGGAATTGCGAGATCAGGAGCGAGGATAGAGTGTAGCGCGGCGCATCGTAAGGCGCGCACCGGCGAGATTTTTGTCCTTTTGCCTGCGAAGGCGTGCTTTTGGCTTTTGCAACGTGTACTTACTTTCTGGCTTGTACACAATTATTGATGGAAGCATTTGCTTCTTTATTTTTTTTTTTTCCTTTTTTTATCACTCGCATAATGAAATGTATTTTCCGAAATTAAATAAATTGCGAAATAGAGAAAAAAATTTTTGAACATGTATTGTATTGTACGTGATATTTGACAAGCTTAAGCTACGCATTCATTGCTTCCTTACCCAGCAATTATATTTCAATACGTGCAAGCAATATTGAAGAAACATCATCATTATTTGTCTTAAATGCAAGCTAAGATTTTGGGTTTTAATGGAAATAAATTATTCTATGATCACTCAATGAGAGTCGAATACCTCTGATGTAGGCCTGTTTTACATGGACTGAGTTGGGCCTCCAATTGGGCTCATAAGTTTTTGTACAGTGAATAGTCCAGCCCATTGTATGATCACAAAAGAAATATAGAATAAAGTAAAATATAACTTTTTGGGCTAAATATATTACTTGTTTATGTATAAAGTTTAAACCATGACAACACACTCTATTCAGTAACTAGATAAGTATTGCGAAGTCTTTTCATTTGTGTGTAGGGGGTGGGCAATCGGGTTCGGGTATCGGGTACCCGACCCGACACGACCGAGTATTTACCCGAATAAAAAAAATTCGGGTAGTTTCGGGTACCCGACCCGACCCGACCCGACCGGGTATTTACCCGAATTAAATAACGATGAAATAAAATAAAATAACACGAAGTAGCCATAAAAACAGCTTGCAGACGCTGTTCGTCAATACCGGTGGTGGCATTAACGATCGTGTTTACGAGGCCTTTTCGAAAACCATCAAGGAGTTTCTCAGCACTTGTGGGCGATTCTCTAGAACGTGGCATCATGGGAGTGACTCGACTATTGAGTACACCGAAATTCTAGAAGCTTATAGAAAAGTCTACAAGGAAATGGTGGGGTTCATCGCCCACATCCACTCTCTGCGGGTCATGATCGCTAGAAGTCAAATGCTAGATTTCGACAATATCGGTTTTGAAGGAGATGAGGTCAAGTTCTGGAAGCTCGAATTCTCCGTAGCTTCAATATCTCGGATCGGAGGCACGACTACGGGCGAATCGCCACTATTATAGAGGCCGACATACGAAGTCGGGGATTGGCGAACCTCCCGGTGCTTTTCCAGGATCTCTTCCAGAGGATGGCTGGATATGAAGACGATGATGACGAATTCTTGGCGAATCACCTAGCACTGCTTTCGGACTTAGAACGGATCGGCTTTATGCAGAATCTGATGAACAGGGAGAGCTTTTTCCGAGACAAGGCAACCACCCGTTTATTTAAGGCGTCCATCATATCGCTCGAGAATCAGAGCGGATGGCTCGATGGCATGATGGGTAGAATATTTTGGCCTCTTTTAGACAATCTTTTCAACAATATGGGAGACGACACGCTACGGGCTGCTGATGGTCGTGGAAGAGGTGGTCGTACAAATCTCGCCTACATCGAGTGTTATAATTGCGGAAAATATGGACACTATGCTGGAGAGAGTTAGATCAACAAAAAGGTGGACGAAAATGCAAATCTGGCCGAAGAAGGAGAGGTGGCGAAGAATGGCGTATTTTTGTTGGTGAACAAAGAAGAATGTAACATCCATTTGATGTAAGGTAATGTTGAGCCAACATGCAATAGCAAGCAATAACCTAATCGATTCAAGTCTAGCAACATAGGTAAATGTCTCATCATAAACAATTCCCTCGACTTGTGTATAGCCTTGGGCAACTAGACGCGCTTTATTCGTAACTACTCTACCATGCTCATCGGACTTATTCTTAAAAATCCACTTAGTGCATGTGACATTAATGTCTTTCGACCGTGGAACCAAGAACCATACTTGATTTTTCTCTAATTACAACAATTCCTCTTGCATGGCATTGATTCAGAAACTGTCTTGAGAGCTTCAAGAACGTTTTTCGGCTCAGTTTCAGATACAAAACAGTTAAAGCGTACCTCGTTGTATACGGAGTTCATGCATACATTTCTTATCATCGACTTGTAGTCCTTTCGTGGAACATTGACCCAGTGATCATATGCTGATTTAGACAACAAATTCGAATGTGGGGGTGCCTTTACTTTCCTTTCCTATCCATTCCACTGCCACAACTCATCGTCACCGTCCACATGTCGCCCATCGACGGCTCAGAAACGCATGCGACTCAATGTCTTTTTTTCCCTATAAAGATCCATCCTTTGGGTGTCCAGGATAGCTTTGAAAATTTATATACGAGACTGAAAGATGTTGAGCATCTCCCAGATTTTCAAGAACGGTCAAGCAGTCCAATGGAAAGACTTGGGACGGATGTGGATTTATTTTGATGTACGCCTACAGAATTCTGTATGCGTACATCAAAATGAAACCAATTATGTAGGCGTACGTCAAAATGAAACCAATTCTGTACGCGTACATCAAAATGAAAGAATTGGGACGGATGTGGGACTCATTGTGATGTACGCCTACAGAATTGGTTTCATTCTGAAAGATGTTGGATTCATTTTGATGTACGCCTACAGAATTGGTTTCATTTTGATGTATGCCTACATAATTGGTTTGCTTTCCCAGTCCTCTTGTGAGGATCCGCATGAAAGGAAGGAAAGCAAACCAATTCTGTAGCGCACATCAAAACGAATCTCACATCCGTCCCAAGTCATCCCATTGGGCTGCTTGACCGTTCTTGGAAATCTGGGAGATGCTCAACATCTTTCACGCGGATCCTCACAAGAGGACTGGGAAAGCAAACCATTCTGTAGTATTACAAATTTTTTTCGAAGTATTACTATGTTCTCACACCTGCGACGAGCACATTTTTGGGACTCTCAGTGGGCGCATTCTCTTCAACGTTGACGTTTCCTGCATCTTAAAGGGGAAAAACACTACCTAATTAAAGAATTCTGACGAGTAATCGAAATTACAGCTTTGCCAACTCACTGGTATCCTGATTAGCAATAAGAGGAAGCAAGGGCTGTACATTCAACATGTAAACTGGAATACAAAAAAAAAACAAAAAAACAAAAAATGGAAAAAAAAAATTAGTTAAGGGGAATAAACATTTTAAGAAATTCAAAAAAATTACTTGATAGAAGGTCCCTCAGTTTCAGTTTCTGGATCGCTGTCGTGATATCAATAGCCGTTACAGTATCCCGCTGGCGTTGAAGGCAAATCTCCCCTGATCGCTGGCATATCCTTCGAAGAATAAATTCCAGCATCGTGACCATTTGAGATACCGCTTCTTCGGCAAAGTTAATGCCTCGTTGCTTGAATGAAACGTCCATCAAATTTGAAAAGAAGCATATTGCGAGTTCTGAAAACCCAACATATCTTCTAAGGTGTTGGTTTGTGGGAAGTTCATCATTACCATCAACCACGCATAATGTTTTGTAGATAATTCTCGTCTCAGTCAAATTTTGTTTCTGAACTTTACTGAGCCCCTGCAAGATATTGTGCCTTGAAACCAGTTGTCGCCTATCGTCCGAGCATTTCGTGCCCGCCGTGTTGCCTATGCGGCTTACAATAATGGTTGCGATCCTCGCCAACTCCTCGGGGGCAGAGCTGCTCAAGTTGGCTTCACCAGTAACAACGTCCATAGATTCAGCAAAGGGCTTAAAGGGCCTGTCACCCAACTTCGGGCCAACTACAACGACGGAGTAGACGACTGCTTAGACTTTCGAATGATAAAAAGCTTCATATTAATAAAAGCATGATCCGTATGTGCCGGAATTTGGAAACTCATGTCCGTGACAAAGGAAATGGGCAAATGTACACGCCTACAGAATTCTGTAGGCGTACATCAAAATGAAACCAATTCCGTAGGCGTACATCAAAATGAAACCAATTCTGTACCCGTACATCAAAATAAAAAGATTGGGACGGACGTGGGATTCATTTTGATGTTTGCCTACAGAATTGGTTTCATTCTGAAAGATGTTGGATTCATTTTGATGTACGCCTACAGAATTGGTTTGCTTTCCCAGACTGGGAAAGCAAACCAATTCTGTAGGCGTACATCAAAGTGAATCTCACATCCGTCCCAAGTCGTCCCATTGGACTGCTTGACCGTTCTTGAAAGTCTGGAGATGCTCAACATCTTTCAGTCTAGTATATAAATTCTCAAAGCAATCCTGGACACCCAAATAACAATGATGTCCATGCATGTTGGGGAATCCTGTACGCCATTTCTATGCGTGATTCCCCAACATGCATGGACATCGTTGTTATTTTGGTGTCCAGGATTGCTTTGAGAATTTATATACGAGACTGAAAGATGTTGAGCATCTCTCAGATTTTCAAGAACGGTCAAGCAGTCCAATGGGACGACTTGGGTCGGATGTGGGATTCATTTTGATGTACGCCTACAGAATTGGTTTGCTTTCCCAGTCCCCTTTTGAGGATCCGCGTGAAAGAAACTTCCACGCTTATTTTGTGGAAGGGGAAAGAAATTAACTATTAAGCTTTTCAATATGCATAACTAAATTTTATCTAACATATATATGTATATATATTATATATTTTATATAATATACATATATGTATAATATATGCATTGACAGGCTATTAGGAATAAGATTGATTGGTTTGAGAATTTGGAAGGAGATGGGATACTTCCTATATTGGTTAAATTCCCCGTCCTCGCAGTGATTAAGAGTTATGATAGCTTCACAAAAAGTGGAAAGATATGTCAATATATTTTATGTAATTGAATTATTTTCTTTAAGAATTTAATTGTTGGAACTATTGTAAAGGTCGCGTACGATGGTCCGAGTGATCGAGATATAATTAACTTTGGTGACAGTAAAGACTACCACGCGGTGTTGATCGTCGGAAAGTTTTATTTGACGAACGATAATGTCGTTCAAAACTACGTAATCTTGCAAAATTCGTACAGGATACAATTCAGGTGCAATGGATTTATCGCTCTCAAATTTGATGATTTTAAGTATTTTTTAACATTTTCTACATGTCTAAATTCATGGGTAGCCGATTTTGACTGTTGATTTGCCATTTAGGTTTCGAATTTTAACATGTATTTGATAGTTGAATTATGATCGAATTTCAAAATGTATTGGATGTTCTCGAATGTTAACATGTTTTTTATGCTTGAATTTGTAGATGGCAAGTCATAGTAGTCGTGTTTCAAGTGAAGCTTCAACTAGAGATGACGTTCGTACGGAAGAAGAGGCTCGGAAATCTCAAGATAACGAACACCATATCAACATTGGAGCCAATGATATTCCACCAAGTCAAAGTGTCGACGACATCGATTATATGGAGCTTGTGAAGGAGATAGAAGGTAAAGACAAGGGTCGGAAAAAAACTAAAACCGTAGCGTCTATGTCAACGTATTGGGAACACTTCGATAAATTCTTTTGTAAAGTCGACAAAGTGCAAAAGGCAAGGTGCAAGTATTGTAGTAGCACTTAAAGCGGACCCAAGGCTTCATGGAACCAATTCTCTAAGGAATCACTTCAAGTCGTGTAAAAAGAAGCCGCAAGACGTTCAAACAAGTCAAACTCGTCTTGTTTTTCAACCATCTTGGAGTCGTGTGAATGAGCAAGACGGTACACTCGGTACTTGGAGATTTGATCAAGGTAAGGCGATTGATGCATTGTGTCACATGATTGCCGTTGACGAGTTACCTTTTAAAACCGTGGAGAACGGGGGTTTTATGCACTTCTTGTCGGTTGTTTGTCCTATGTTTAGAATTCTTTCACGAAAAACTATAACAAAGGACATTTACAACATGTATATTGGGGAAAAAGATAGATTGAAGTCGGTCATAAAAAATCTATCACAAATCGTATGTCTTACGACAGACACGTGGACTTCGATTCAAAGAATCAACTATATGTGTCTCACGGCCCACTTCATTGATGATGATTGGATTTTGAGAAAGAAAACTTTGAACTTCTGTCCGATTTTGGGTCACAAAGGTAAGGAAGTAGGAAACGGCGTCGAGCAATGCCTACTTGAATGGGGAATTGATAAGGTATTACCGTTACGGTTGATAATGCATCGTCAAATGACGGTGCAATTGCTTATTTGAAGAATAGTTGTGATGTTGGTACGAGTATTTTGGGGGAAAGTACATTCGTGTGAGATGTATAGCTCATATTATTAATCTTGTCGTGCAAGATGGATTGAAGGAAAAAAATCATGCTATCTCTCGTATTAGAGGAGCCGTTCGATACATTGGGAATTCTCCGAGTAGACTAAAACGGTTTTTTGAATGTGCGAAAACCGTGAAGTTAGAGATGACTAAGGGCTTGAGTCTTGATGTACCGACTCGGTGGAATTCCACATATTTGATGTTGGAGTCGGCTATATATTTTTCTAGAGCGTTTAAAAAATTTGGTGATGTGGATGCGGCATTTGTTAATGATTTATCGAAGGAGCCATTTTGTGGTGTTCCCACGGCAAACGATTGAGAAAGGGCAAAGTTGTTGGTAAAACTTTTGAGCCATTCTTATAAGCTTACATTGAGAATTTCGGGTTCTTTGTATGTCACGTCGAACGTAGTTTTTCATGAAATAACTACCGTCGACTTGCTTCTTCGAGGTTGGTTAGATAAAGGCGATGAAGAACTCGAAAACATGGCTCGTCGAATGAAAAGTAAATTCGACAAATATTGGGGGTCGATGGAGAAAGTGCACAAGATTTTGTACTATGCTGTGATTCTTGATCCTCGCTCCAAGTGGAAGATGATTGATTTCTTGTTTGACCGGTTATATCCCGATTGCTTTAACTCGTCGACGATGAAAGAACAAGTTCGGTGTGGCATCCACGAATTGTTCATGGTGTACAAGTTGAGATATGGAGTGCCCGATAGTCCACGTTCTATTGCTCAAAGTTAGTGGCGATTCTTCCTTGTCTATTGCTACAAATGCAACATATTTGTTTGATGAAATGAGGAAGAGAAAGAGATACGGAAAAAGTGAACGTGTGAAGCCGGAATTGGATAAATATTTGAGCGAAGATATTGAGGACCCATATGATGGCTTTGACATACTTAAGTGGTGGAAATTGAATTCTCATCGTTTCCCCATGCTTTCTAAGATGGCTCGAGATATTTGGCCGTTCCGGTCTATGCGGTTGCTTCCGAGTCCACTTTTAGTACATGTGGTCGTGTGCTTATATGCTTTTAGGAGTTCGTTGTCCACTAAAATTGTGCAAGCTCTAGTATGCGTCCAAGATTGGATTCGTCACGATTCGAAACCAATAAATCTTGAGGAGGACTTGAGCGAATCGAGAACATTGAGAAGCGTATGTCATGTTTCGTTTTATTTTATGCTTTACTTGATTTTTACAATTTTATTTGTTTAATATTGCTATTTTTTGTAGATTTGGGGAGCACGGTGTGGATACATCGGCAATCGCTATTGATATGTGAAATGTAATTGAGCGATTTTTACTATTTGACGTTGGAGCTTTAGTTGTTGATGGTTGAACAACTTATTTTGTTTTGTAATATTTAGGATGGTGTTGAACTTATTCGTGACATGTGAGCTCATTTTATCGTATCGTATCGTGACTTGTTGATTTTGACTTGATGGTGCTATTTGAATTTATTTTTGAAGATGGTGTTGAATTTATTTTATTGTTGATTGTGTTGAAATTATTTATTTTTAATGGTGATAAAAATATTTTATTGTTGATGTTGATTTGAATTTTGATGGTGTTTAATTTATATTCTATTGTTGATGTTGTTTAATTTTATTTGTTGTATTGTTGATGGTGTTGAAGTTGAATTGAAGGAATTGAAATTAATCTAAGCATATTTGATTGAAAAAAAATTCAGAAAACCCGACCGACCCGCGGGTACCCGACAGGTTGCGGGTAGCCGAACTTTGATCGGGTCGGGGTCGGGTTTGAAAATCACTACCCGATTTTTTTGGGTGCCCGACCCGAAAAACCCAATATCCGACCCGATCCCATCCCGTGACAATACATTAGCCATTCTTAGTGGTAAGAAAGCACTTTAGAAGGTGCGTTTTCGAATATATCAAAAGAACGACAAAGGCAAGTCATTTGCGAGACGTATCTTTCCTGTTTATGTCTTTACAATATAAATTAATATTAATAATTCAAAGATGGATAATGTGTAAAAACCTCCGAGAATTAATTAAATATAAAATGAAGTCTCTACGTAAAATCCATTGACATGTAGATATGCAATCAAGTTAATGGTCTTTTATCTAATTTCATTTCCATATGATTACGCAATATGTTTTACATACGATCTTACGCCTCTGACCTTGATTGTCATTACAAGTCTATAAACATTGTAATAATCACTTAGTATTATAATTGGACACGTTGCCATACTACAGCAGGCATGGCGATGGTTCTACTAAAGCATATAATGATTCTACTAATGAATCAAAATTTAATTCACACACACACATACGAATATGCATATTTCTTTGTGCGACTGTATCTGACCCACCATTGCCAAATATGTCGCACTTTGTGGGGACTTCTAATATTTATAGACATATATAGTGGTGGACCAACGATAATATATAGTGACAACCATACAAGCATATATGCTTATATATGTGTGTATATATATTGACCTCGTTGATAACTGTGGCAGAAAGAATATAAAGTTGGACAAAATGGATTTGTAAGGGGCGACTCATCAACAACCAATCGACGTCTGTTGTTAAAGTATCCATCCAATTTCTTGAAGAAACTCTTGTTTGTGATTCTCATTTCAAAACGTACATATATAGAACATCTTGTTGCTAAGTCGAAGGCTTTCATCAAGAAAACATGAAATGATAGATAAATCTAAACTGATTAAATTATAATATGCATATATGACTTCTGTCTGGATAGTATAGAGAAGCATTAGTAATTGTGATAAGATGTAATAGTTAAAAAAAAGCTATATGTGACGCCAATGGAATGAAGGAGCCAAAGTCAACATGATCTTGTCATTGTGGCAACTCGATAAAGTAAATGTTATCCATGTATGTCTCTAAATGATTTTGAAGGGTCGCTATAATATATATTATATATATATATAACAGTTTGAAATGACTCATTTATAAATTAGGAAAGCAAGTAATCCAACAATGTCGACGTGTATATCTTTGGACACATTTGCATCATGCAATGATAAACGTATATGTAGAGGACGTGATCTGGTTTCCACACTCAAAAAAGCATAATCACTAACAAAAAGGAAATGAAACCAAATTAACGATCGGACAAATTAATTTCTAACACGATCTCTTTCTACTGTAGCTTACGATAAAACACGCACTCATCACCAACCAATGAAACTCGTCGTCGACTATTGGAATTGTGGATGATTCCTATTATGTAGACTCACATTTAAATAAATACTTCTACATCAATACGTTGTATTCGTCACTGCAGAATCATATAATAATATAGGTTAACAAACCAACCTTCTCCCCACGTCCCACTTGCTAATAATTATGACATAATTATATACAACTTAAGAAGAAAGATAATAATGTTCGAAAGTTACACGCATTTGCAACGCTTATTCTTCTTCTTCTTGACAAAGCCACACATGGATGTTGTTGAAGTATGCAGCAGTTGAGATTAATGTACTTTTCGTAGACTGCTTCAGTTCCAACCTCACAAGGTCTGTCTTATATATCTATGCCTTCCACGAACAGGGTTTTCCTTTTCTCTTACACGATTAGGGTTTTTGTTTCACTCGCTTGGTACTGACGATGTTTCGTCTATGCTCCATTTAGATAGGGTATGTATATAGATAGCATCACTACTTAAATATGCTTCAGGAAGTCTCTCTCTCTCTCTCTCTCTCTCTCTCTCTCTCTCTCTCTCTATAGTCTATACGCACACACATATATTAATTCCTTATCACTTGGCTTTGTCAAAGTTCATCTGTATCAAGATTCTTGAAACTTCAGACCAACTTCATACATATGCATTCTTAAACCTGTCTGTGTGTTTCTATCATGTAACTAGATTATCGGACAGAGTAAGTTAAAAAAAGACATAAGTGTGGAAAGAAGAAAAGAAATAATGAATTCTGCAACAACGACGGGATTTGTACCTTCAAGGAGGATGGGGATATGTGAGCCGATTCATCAAATGGAAATGTGGGCAAATGAGTTCATAGACACATCATCTTCGCCTATCTTGTTAGAATTCAATGCTGCTAAGGTAGACAATCAGGTAACCATGATTAATTACTTATACATACCAGATTTAAAACTGTGGGCGTTTCCTCGTCGATATTCATCTTTCGTTGATCTTCACTTTAGTCATCCGACACTTCGCATGCAACAGCTGGCCCTGATCAAGAAGCAAGCAAGCCAAATGACAAGGTATATATATCTATGTATATATACATCATACACAGCTGTTATTGATGTATGAAACTCGGTCGCTTTTTGTAGGTATTGAGACGGTTAGCACAGAACCGTGAGGCTGCTCGCAAGAGTCGTCTGAGGAAGAAGGTAAAAAACAATCACTGCAAGAATATGAACAAACATAATGAACTCCTTTGTTGCAGCAGTGTCGATCTGCTCTAAAGTGGAAAATGTTTCTCTGCTTAGGCTTATGTCCAGCAATTAGAAAACAGCAGATTGAGACTCATTCAGTTGGAACAACAGCTCGATCGGGTCAGACAACAGGTAATGGAAATCAAGACAAGGACCTTCGTGCTTTGTTACACGTTTGTTCTTACAAGTAACAAAGACTAAGCTCCTTGAACGTTTATTCTTTCTTTTTGCAGCAGAGTGTATGCGCAGGCGCTGGTTTAGAAGATACGAGCCTCTTAGGAAGCTCGGGCACTTTAAACCCAGGTTCGTGTCAAACGATGCAATTCATACCATAACTCCAGACATAGAATTCATTACATATGCATGTATGTATGTATGTATAAGGTGCTGCGACATTTGAGATGGAGTACGGACAATGGGAGGAAATAAACGAGAGGAAAATAACGGAGTTAAGGGATGCTCTAACACGGACCGATGTAATAGGAGACGAAGAGCTAAGAGCAATGGTTCAAAACGCAATGAAGCATTACCTGGAACTCTTCGCCATGAAAGCCAAGGCAGCGAAGGCCGACGTGTTCTACATCATCTCGGGCATGTGGCGAACGCCCGCCGAGCGCTTCTTCTTGTGGATCGGTGGCTTTAGGCCTTCAGAAACCTTAAAGGCAAATCGCCTACACATAAATCACACTCAAAATCATATTTCATAATTAACAATAATTCCATACTAACGAACAAGAGATCGTCAGGTTCTCCTTCCACATATGGATACCTTGTCTGAAAAGCAATGCCTGGACGTGTGTAACCTCACACAGTCGTGTCAGCAAGCAGAAGATGCCTTATCGCAGGGATTGGATAAGCTTCACTACGTATTAGCCGAAGCCATAGCTGAAGGTGGTCAGTTAGGGGAAGGAAACTATCTCCCACAGCTCAGCTCGGCCGTGGAGAAGTTTGAAGCTCTAGTGAGGTTCGTGGCACAGGTAATAAAAACATAACATGTAACTACAGATTGTGCTCGAATGATCATACTATTGCTGCAGACTTGAATGTATAGACATGCAGGCGGATCATCTACGAAGAGTAACGCTAGAACAGATTTCTCGAATACTAACCACTAGACAAACGGCACGAGCACTTCTTGCGCTGGGAGAGTATACAAAGCGTCTTCGGGCTTTGAGTTCGTATTGGCCTAATCATATCGCACCTGATCCATTTAGTCGGTGATCCATGGAAAGTAGGAGCATAAGACGGTTTTTTGAGTTGCCTGATTCCTATGATCGACGACGTTCAATCTCTCTGAAAAACGCAGTTTAGATAGGAATTGTAGCAGCACAATGTCTCTGTGGATGTTTTGTTTTGATTGATACTTCAAAAGCTAGATATGAAATTCTACGAAACTGACTAAAACATGACCTTCTATGAATACATTGCAGAAACTAAAACATGGACACTCGATATGGATATAACGTTAAGACAACCTTAAACTTGTTCATCAATACCCAGCTGGCAGATCCACCTCTTCTTGGATCAGTCACTGCAAGGATTTGACCCTTATCCAAACCCAAAAACCCACAACTCGTGGATTGACCCGTATCTTCTTCTAGCATATGACGTCTTGTAATTAGAAACCTTATAGCTTCCCTCGGAACTCTGTACTTCACTCCATTCGACGTATAGTTCTCGTAGTACAAGATGTTAGGATACAACTGCACGAAGTAGTTGGTATGAGCTTCTTCAACCCAGTAACAGATGATATGTTATCATCATTTTGAACTTCTTACCTTGTGATAGTATCTTGGCGCCAACACTGAAGAGATCGGACTCATATTCCTAACAAAATGATTCAATAAAACTTGAATAACAGCATGGGGGATTAGTCTCCCCCCCGCTGCACCTATCACTGCTTTCAACTTTCCGTCCTACATGACACACAATTCTCAGTATTTCTTACAGATCAGAGAACCGGATATAAATGTATATACATATACGTACCTTGAAGATGATGGTAGGCATCATAGATGATAAGGGCCTTTTCTGCGGACTAATGTAGTTGACAGGTGAAGGCGGTCGTTCGTCGAGAAACCGAACATCTTATTTTTTAAAAGAATCCCAGTACTGGGTGGCATGTACCGCATTTCTCTGATCGTCCACCACGCATACGTGTGTTGTCCCGTGATCATCGCTCTGCTTCCATCTTATCCAACAAAAAGTAAAAAAAATTCCATAAGACTTCAGGCCGAAAAAGACATTCAACTTGAGATGGGGGTGATCATCGTATATGGGATTATGCTCGATTACTTGCTGTCGTAATGATAAGGAAGGTACGTTCTAGAATCGTCTATCTTGAGTCTTAGCCTTCTGGCTATCCCAGTATAGAGCATACCAGCTAATGTGCTGTTTACATTGACAAAATCGAGATCTGCCAAATCAGTGCCTCGATCATACGATGTGTCCCAAGTGGGCCTCAAACTCTCGCAGGGAGACCTTATAGTTCAAGAATCTTCAGAACCTGTAAGAGAAGAAAAAAAAAGTAGGTGCAGATTCAGATACAGTTTTGTTATTTCATTTTTAAAGATCTTACAAGTATCGTTACAGCTCCACCCGGCAGAAGGTGGAGGGGCTGACACAATCCGTAGTCCCATGACATCCGCTTTCAGCAGTTTTCGTATCTTCACTTGGTAGCTTCTTAAGTCTTCCATGGATAACAATCCGAAGGGTTTCGTACGTGTAAGATCCCTTAACAAACTTCGCGCTATAACACCATCATAAAGAGCAAGCTTTCCATGTTCCGCAATAATCCTAAGTGTATCCGCTAGACCTTCTGATAAAAAGTGTCGCCCTGTTTAAGCAAACTCCCATTTACCGTAAAAACTGAACGAAGCATAGGGTCTCGTTTGATGCTCGAGGCTTCTAAGTCCAAGACCTGATGTAAGAATTTCGAGACTTTGGATCCATTTCGAGCTAAACTCTCAGATGGTCCCACGAGCCTCTTCCATGGAAGCTTACCGTGTTTTCTCCACGCTTCATACAAGCCCGCCAGCTGCTGGGGACAGCTATTGAGAGTTTGCCTCGTATCTGATCTATTCTGTGTTTATTGAACACATCCTACGTAATGTATCGTCCAGGAATCCATTAGTGTCAGGCGAGTATAATCTTTTTATGTTTATATATTGAGCTTATATAGGCACCTTAGATGCTCGTTTTGGTGCGGTTTCTTCCATATCGTAAAAGATAGCATCTTTACTATTAGACTCATCAACGAGAATAAATCCACCTCGGCCAAGACCGCTGAGCGAGGGATTTAAGACGCCTAAGCAAAACGCAGCTGCGATGGAAGAATCGATGGCATTACCACCTTGAACGAGGATGTCTCTGCCTATGTCAGAACACACAGTTTCTTCAGTGGAGACAACCCCTGAACGTGCTGTTACAAGCTCTTTTCTCGATTTTGTATTTTTACAAGTTGTTGAAGATGTAATGAGGATCCACAGAATGTTCCACAATTTTACGAGGGCTGCAATAAAAGAAAAACATAAATATGAAGTGATTAAAAGCAAGAAACACAATTCAACTTACGTAACAGCTCCCGTCGTGGTACGCTGGGAGACAAACATTGAGCTTGAAGATGTGGCTTCCCACGGATGAGAACTTACAAAGATAGAAAGTCGAATGACCATCTCTAATAGAAATCTGACTCCTTAGCATGAAATGACCATTAATGGCATTATACATGATAAATTATGGGCAGTGAAAGCATTTAATTTACAGAGACAATGTTAATTGTTTCCTGTCTATGTTCAAAAGCAGAAGCATTCAATCCACGATCGTTTGAGGGATTCAAGTTTAAAAGAAGCTATAGAGATGAAGTTTCTTTACATCATGCGGACGTAGATTTCCAAATATTGAACAACAAAAAAAACGGATAGTCGTTTACCCAAGTGCATACGATCACCAATATTTGGTGTTGTGGTTGTCAAATGCATTTACGCTGACGCCTTTTCACGTGACACTACACTCTTCTTTATTGTCTTTTTGCTGGAAGGTGAAGATGTAAACGTCCCCAAAGCATCGAGAAAGAATCTTTTATTTGGGATGATACCATCTTTATCCATATACACGAGCAGTTTCTGTGCCAGCTCGTTCACATCAGCTTTAGAATAAGCCTTATAAAGTAGCTTGTAAGTAGACAAATCAATGGGAAAGATTTTCGTTTGATGGACATGCTCGAAAAGCATGTCTGCTTCCATCGGCAAAGAGCTTGTGCAATACACATCAAGCATTGCGTTTAAAGTAGAAACTCTTCTCTCCTTTTCGGTCTCACTCATCTGATCAAATATCTCTCTGGCCTTTGATACACAGTCACAGTAACCGTACATCATGATCAGGCACTCGTAAGTAACGAAACTCGGTTTGCAGCCCATCTCAGTCATCTTCTCGTATACTAACTCTGCCTTGTTTCTCAGTCGAGCTTTACCATAGTTAGTGATCATGGAGTTAAATGTGGGAAGGGTAGGCTTCTCTTTGGAACGCATGAGGCTTTTGAAGACTTGTTCCATCTTGTCGAATTCTTGTTTTCTCCCATAAGCATCGATTAAAAGGTTAAAGGTTATAATATCGGGTTTCATCTGCTTGCTCTTCATTCTTGAAAGAACCAACTCCATTTCCTTAATCAACCCGACTTTCCCATAAGCATCCATGACACCATTAAAGGTGAAAATATCGGGAGTCACGATGCTTTCCTCTAGATCTTTGAACAAGGCGTTGACTTGATCAACATTTTTCGACTGTGCAAAAGCTCTCAAGAGAATGTTGTACGTGACAATAGTAGGTTTGCACCGTTCCATTGATTTCATTTTTTCAAAGTATCCTAGAGCCTTCGACAAGGCTTTCATCTTGTCTCGAGAATGAAGGTGGGCTGTAATAAGTGCATTGTATACCGACGTGTCTGGTCTACAACCACTGTTACGCATCTCCGAGAAAAGCCACATGGCCATTCGAGTCTGACCCTTCTTTCCCATGACAGAGATTAACTTCGAGTACACACCATTATCAGGAACATACCATTTCTGCTTCTGCATCCATCTGAATACCTAGATTATAGCGCAACGCAAACGAAAGGGTACTTGTTCAAAAGCTGCGTCTCTTTTTCAACTGAACTAGGCTAGGGAAGCATAACGATATTGAATGCGTTCGTAAGTGCACAATAACTCAAACACTTAACGTGCATTTGTCCGCTCTAGCCATAGCACAGAAAAAACTCATTCTTTCAACAGAGATTACGGAAAAGGGACAAGACAGATAACGAACCTCGAGACACTGAAGCCACTTATCGCTCTTTCCAAGCTCCTCAAACAGCATGAAGCAATGCTCCGTCCTCACAGACTTAGCGTGACTGCTCAGCGTACTCACGAGTGGCTGCCTACCGTCACTAAAACCCCTCATGAGAACCCTAATCAAGTCCCTTGTCGCGTCTTCCTGCGAAGATGACGCTGAGCTGGCACTCCTCCTCGGCGTCCTCTTCACGGGGCCCACCGAGCTGCCGTCGGGGCGGGTCGGGAGCGCGTGCACTCGGGTTCCCGGGATCGTCTTCTTGGAGGTCCCAACGTGAGTGAAGGGATAAGCGAAGTAGAGAGACGCCGAGGTCATTTTCGTAACTTCAGTCAGCCGAGGAGGTGGTGGTGTGCGCCGCGCCGCCGTCTTCGTGCCTCTTATCCTAGTCAAGTCAGTCAGAATATTTTTCTTTTATTTCTTCTAATTAAGTTACTGTAGTTACATTATTATCCATCCTTGTTATGCCTGGGCCCTTAATGGACCCAATACACCATCCCTTTTATGACGACAATCCAAACCAAAGCCCATTCTTCTTTATGACATACGGTACAGCAAAATTAGGTTAGGGATGAACACGAATTCATAGCTCTTCTCCTCCCTGTAATAAAATAAATAACCCTAGAGATATACACACGTATTAAAGCCATGCAATGCAACGTTATCTCAAACAGAAAAAAAAGTAGAATACGATTACAATATATAAAGAAGCAAAAACGGTCATAAACACACGACTTAATTAGTATTAGAAGATAGACAGATAATGGCTGAAGCACCTCTCCTCATTGCATAATTATGAACCAGCATGTCGTCCGTGCCCTAACGGTAATGTTCGTCGTCACGTCGATCTTAATATTAGGAAATGATAATAATTATTGCATCGCCATGGCGGCTCCTCGTCGGCAAGCACCAGATCGTAGCGTCTACATTGGACGCCTTAAGGATAAGGAGACGTGCGTCCAACAGTGTAGGATCAAGTATCGCGCCGTGGGACATTGCATGGAGAAACGACCCGTTAAGTTTTGCAACTGCATGTGCCGTCATGCCATGAGATTGGCCCTAAGAGCAGCTCCCTCCCCTAAAAAACACATATGATGATTGAGGAGAACGACACAAATGTTATTGTAATTTTTAGAGTTGGAAATAATTAAATAAGTATGTTGGCCGAACGAGCTATATAAGTTATTAATGCCATGGGTTGATCTACTCATGTATTTGCTCAAGGAGCCTGCTTAGCTTAATCGTTATGTGCCCTAGTTACAAACTTACCCTTAATCATAATTTGGTCTAACATTTTATGTTTCCAAAAAAAAAATTAAATAAATAATGCAAAAAAAAAAAAAAAGGGACAAAAGCAAAATGGACCCAAGGCACTTTGAAGTTTTGGGCAGTGGCCATTGAATGAGGTTGCCTGTACAGCAAAGTCTTACGCACCATTCACTATCTGTGATTTATATTGAATGTCTTCTATATGTGGGGGAGACAAATAAGATCCCTATTGATACTTCTATTTTTATCGACAATAAGTTTTTTTAAATAATATGATATATTTATAAAGTGATCACTTCATCTTTCTAGAGCATGTAGGAGGATTCTCAAAGTAACTTTAGTTTACAACTTTTATTGTGACCGTTTAAATTTAGAATTAAAAATGGAATATTGATAGTTGAAACTTTGAAATGGGACACAATTATATAGTGATGCACAAGGAGTACATGTCATTGACTTTGGAAAAGTGGCTCTTACACAGCTTCAAGTAATAACAGGGGGTTGACATAACCGACTCAAAGTAGACATGATGTGTTGAGCCTTTGCTTGATTTTTTCAGATCATATGAAGTCTAATCTTGAAGTTGAACTTGTCTTTAATTTAGTTAATAATCTCCAGGAGATGCAAAAGGTGTACACTTTTCCGTATTAATCTACTTTATATCTTGTATTCGTCACTCCATATTACTTTCAAGAAATTAAAAGCCGTTGAATACATCAAAAGATTGATAAAAGCTTTACCATATCGTTACCTTACCGAATCAGTCTTTTTTTTTTTTTTTTTTATCTTCCAGTATTAGGAATTAAAGAATAATAAGTTAAATTTGGTTGGTCCATGAAATTAGAAACAAAAAAACAAAAATTAGTTTATTTAGAAGGATACCAATTCACGTGCTAGAAAAAGGCTACACCAACAAATTGAAGGCATCCTATGTATGGAGAATCAGATCCCTTAGGATGTTCATGAATTAAATATTTCATCTTATCCCTTCCATAAATATCAACATGTCACGTTTGCCTTACTTATATTATAGATGTTAATTAATACACAATTATCATAATACAATTTCTAATTGCACCGTCTCATTGGCCAATGAATGCCACGTGTCGGTTCAATTGCATCAGTCGTCGGCAATCACGCGCGAATCAAATAAGCCTGCGGTTTATATTTCATCGCGTAAATTGCCCAATTGTTCCCGCGGTTGAGAACCCGACCCGACCCGTTCGCGGTCGTCCATTTTTACTCATTTCATGTCCGAGTTAGCTTCCAAAGTTCTTGCAACGAAAACACATGGAAAAAAAACCCCCACAAAATAAGTGAAAAATAAAAACCAAAACCGAACTCGTCAAACGCTCTCTCTCTCTCTCGCTTTCTCTAGAGTAGAATCATTTAATTTTAATTTCTGTCAATTCTAATGGCGTCTGTGAATGGGAACCCTAGTTACTATATGCAGCCGCCTTTTTCTGTTACAGCGTAGAATTTTCGTGCTTGGAGCGAAGCTAATTAATTTTACTCATGAGTTCTTCGCCGTTTCAGCAAGTGTAAGCGAGAAATGTTTTTTTTTTCTGTGTGATTGCTGATTCTGGCTTCTGATATTGGTTTTAGTACGATAAGTTATGAGCGTGGCTTATTTTTGTGGTTGTGCAGCTGGAATGTGTCGATCTTAATCTAAGGTCTTTATGTGATATCAATTTTTGCTATTCCTCTTTATCAGACAAGTTGCTTGTTGATTGAGGACCTCCGATTTCTAGTTTGTTGAAGTGGAAACACATGCCATGGTTAGGGTGATGATTTTTTATGACTTTTCTTTGCAGGCTTAGGAAGATCAATTGGTTGCTGTGGTTGTAAATAGCATCTTCTGTGGTTTTTTCATATAATTGAAGTGGAAAGTTGGGTTAATTTTAGGATTGCGCAGCCTTTATCATAGGTAATGGCTGACGATAGCCTACGATTAGGTGGTCTTTCTTCAGGATTGGCTGTTGTATTGAATGAGGAGGACAAGAAAGAAGGTTCAGGGAAGTCCCGATTAGTTTCGCACTGTGAAGGTTTTGGTGACATTTCCGTGGAGCGGACTCTTGAGCATATTTTTAATCTTCCTTACAGGACCATTAATCAGTTGACTCGCCCAGTTGATGATGATGTTGTCCGCTCGATAATTAAGAATGAGTACTGCAAGTCTCGTCCAGGACTGAAAAATATTCTTCACAGATGTAATGATGGTGTGTCAATTTCCGGTGATTCACAAATCCATGTTGTTGAACTCGAAGAATCTAGCATCTGCGGTGATATTAGAATTGCCAAACCACCTTTACTTGTGGAGAGTCATGCATTGTTTAGTAGTGCGAGGGTCAATGCATGTGTGTGGAAGGGAAAATGGATGTATGAAGTTACTCTAGAGACCTGCGGTGTACAACAGCTTGGTTGGGCTACCATAGCTTGTCCCTTTACTGATCATAAAGGCGTTGGTGATGCAGATGATTCTTATGCATATGACGGGAAGAGAGTCAGTAAATGGAACAAGGAAGCTGAACCGTATGGTCAGTCGTGGGTTGTTGGGGATGTGATTGGATGTTGCATAGATTTGGATTGTGATGAGGTATCTTTTTATCGAAATGGCATCTCTCTTGGGGTAGCATTTGGTGGCATTCGAAAGATGGTTCCTGGAGTAGGGTACTATCCTGCCATTTCTTTGTCTCAAGGTGAACGTTGTGAGCTAAATTTCGGTGGACTTCCCTTCAAATATCCGATAAAAGGTTTTGATCCCATTCAAACACCTCCCTCATCTAAGTTTCCTGCCAGCAATCTTTTGGATTGCCTTTTAAGGCTGTTACAGGTGCAGTGTCCAGACAGGGTAGAGATTGACACTGTGGAGAAGCTGAGAAGACTGAGGCGATTCGCATCGTTTGATGAATTATATCATCCCCTGTCTTGTGGAATTCTTGAAGAGTTTTTCTCTGCACTAAATGCTGAAAATGGTGGTGCCGAATACATAAGTCAGGGCCCTCTTTTGTCAATGATGATGGAAATCTTTAGATCTCACCCGCCACACGACTATACAACTTTGGATAGGGTACTTGATTCGTTTCTTGAATTTGAGGAGTCAAGACCAATCTTCAGGCACATATTAGAGGCTCTTTCCTCGGGATGTAAATCTGCGCCTTTGGTATTGACTGAATGTCCTTATACTGGATCCTACAGTTATTTAGCTCTGTTGTGTCACATCTTAAGGAGGGAAGAGCTGATGTTCCTGTGGTGGAGTTCTTCAGAATTTGAGTTTTTGTTCGAGGGGTTTCTTTCGAGGAAAAACCCAAACAAACAGGATCTTCAATGTTTGATTCCTTCAGTATGGTGGGCTGGCGCTTATGATGACCTAACTAATGAGAATAGCATGATGATGGCAACCACTGCTTTATCTGAAGCAATAAATAAGGTAATCTTAAGCCTATGTTTAAATAATTATCATAAGTTTCAATTTGCATTTGGTAACAATTTCTATATAATGACTTCGATATCTAGATAGAAGAGAAGCAAAGGGATCTATGTCGTCTGGTGATGAACTTCATACCTCCGGTGGTGCCTTTACAGCTTCCGGGCTCTGTCCTTAGAACTTTCTTGCAAAATATATTGCTGAAGAATAGGGGTGCAGACCGTAACATGCCACCCCCTGGAGTATCAAACAACTCAGTCCTTGTCTCTTTATTTTCTGTCATTCTCCATTTCTTGTCAGAAGGTTTTGCCGGGGGGAACACATATGGATGGATTAAGAGCTCTGGTATTGATTCTGAAGCTCGTGTGGGTTTCCTTCACAGGGGTGGTGAGCAGAGCTTTCCTGCTGGCCTTTTCTTGAAGAATGATCCTCATAGAGTTGATATCCCTAGACTTGGAGGTTTCTATAATCATTTATTAAAGACAAATCCCATAAAGGATGATCAAGTGGAAGAAATAATACGGTGGGAAGAAGGTTGTGTGGATGATGAAGGAATGAGAGCGACCCATCTAAGTAGGCAAAAACCGTGTTGTTGTTCCAGTTATGATGTTGAATCATCCAAAATATCTAGAAGCCCTGCAAGGTACTTGGGAAAAGGATCTCGTGGAAGCAGCAGCTCAATTCAGGAGAGGTCTTCTCATGTTACTGCTGAGTGTAGTTCGAGCAGTTTAAGTGATGAAATAACTGATAAGCCTAGCACAAGTGACCACTCTGAGGCGGAATTTGCGTTTCGACCTATGCATCAGCTAAGAATGTTACCAAGAAGTAATACTTTGTCTTCAGCTACCTTAAAAGAAGAGGAGCTTTTAGATGCTATGCTTTTGCTGTATCATTTGGGACTTGCACCAAACTTTAAGCAGGTGAGCAGCTTTTTATGATCTTTGTTGAATTACTATGTGCTGTTGACTGAATATTGGAAGAAAACATCTGACCAAGAAGAGACATTATGGAAAGCATTCTCATTCTACTAGTGAGCTAGCCTTTTGCATGCTTTTAAAATTCAAATCTACTCTAAGATTTGAAGTTGATTTTTTCACTGACATGATATCTCCTTCTGCCATAGCAATGAAATCCAAGTGTGACTGACTTTTCATTTTAACATGTATTGAGGTGATAATGGGTAAATATATCTTATAGGAGTTTGGTAACCAAGT
Organism: Craterostigma plantagineum; assembly: GCA_027422505.1. Lineage (NCBI taxonomy): Eukaryota > Viridiplantae > Streptophyta > Magnoliopsida > Lamiales > Linderniaceae > Craterostigma > Craterostigma plantagineum. The sequence continues at coordinate 84,417 of JAPQWV010000495.1, forward strand.
TTCTTTGTATTAGGCATCATCCTTTATTTCACGCCAATCTCAATCAATCTCACTCTTAGAAGAGACGGATAGGCAATTAAGAGAGAGTGCATGGGGGGACCAAGTGAAGCGTTTGAAGGAAGCCCGGAGTGTTTATCGTGAAGAGGTTATGGACTGCATCAGACATTCTGCATGGTAATGTCCCTAGTCCGGCTTGTATTATAGATGCTTTTCTCTCACCGGGAAAACATATATTTGGGGATTTGATTCATGATACTCCCAACTGAATTTTCACTCGGAATATTGATGTGTTTTTCTGCTTCTTTTTCCCCTTCTTTGCTTTGTCTCTCATTTATTCACCCTCGTGTCTCTTGCATGAGCCAGTGTTCATCTAGACAGTGCATAACTATGCCAGTTTTTTGTAATTAACAGGTTCCGACTATCTCTGTTCTCTCGTTGGAAGCAGAGAGGGATGTATGCGACATGCATGTGGCTTGTGCAGCTGCTTCTTGTTCTGAGCAAAGTGGATATGATATTTACTTACATTCCCGAATATTACCTAGAGACTTTGGTTAATATTCTTGACCATCCTCCTATCACTTACTTTTTATCTTTCCATGTCTTGAATTAGAGAATGAATCACTCTCCCTTATTGCATCTACTTTAAGAACTTACGGACTTTGGTTCTGGCAGGTTGATTGCTTTCATGTGCTGCGCAAGGGAGATCCTCCGTTTGTCCCTGCTTCAATATTCATCAAGCAAGGACTTGCATCTTTTGTATGACAACTTTTCTCTACTTTTGTGTGGTAGTGTGGGTTATTGCTAGAGTCAAATCGCTTGCGCATTTATTATTGGTTCAACTCTTGTGGTTAAGTAATTTTTTTTCTTTGCCTTCGCTAAAATGAAAACGAATGTTTTTCTGATCAGGTCACTTTCGTGGTTGCTCACTTCAATGATCCAAGGATATCCAGTGCAGAGCTAAAGGATCTTCTTCTCCAATCCATTTCTGTGTTAGTACAGTACAAGGATTTCTTGGCTGCGTTCGAGTGTAATGAAGCCGCAACAAAGATGATGCCCAGAGCTTTGTTATCTGCATTTGATAATAGGTCATGGATCCCTGTCACCAATATACTGCTTAGATTATGCAAGGGTTCAGGATTTGCATTTTCAAAACGTGGAGAGTCATCAACTTCGTCTATACTATTTCAGGTAAACCTAATTATTTCCACTGTATTATTACTCTTGTTGATTGGGTATTCACTTTATTATGTCTGACATATTTTAACTGTCACTGCCCTTAAAATTTCTGAAGAAATTGCTGCGAGAAGCTTGCATCAGCGATAACGAACTGTTCTCAGCCTTCCTCAATCGGCTATTCAATACTCTCAGCTGGGCCATGACTGAATTTTCTGTATCGGTTCGGGAAATGCAAGAAAATTACAAGGTTATTTCAGTTGCTCGCTTGCTAGAAACCACCTCTTGATCTTTTAGATTATTCTTGCGCTCATCTAAATTTGTTGTTGCTCGGTCCACAATTACTACCAGGTCATGGACTTCCAACAGAGGAAATGCAGTGTAATATTCGATGTCTCCTGCAACCTCGCTCGGGTGTTAGAATTTTGCACGCGAGAAATACCTCTAGCTTTTGTATCAGGAACAGATACAAATTTAAGACGACTAGCCGAGTTGATTGTCTTCATCTTAACCCACTTAATCGCTGGAATCGATCCAGATGTTTTTGACCGGTAAGTATCATGTCAAAAAGTAAATGCAGTCCATACCTTTCTTGGAAAAAATGCTACATCTACATATATCCGAACGCTTCTATTCGGTGGCATCAGTTCAATATTTTGGGTACCTATTAGAGCTAATATAGAATCAATGTATTCTTGTAGTCATGTGCTTGACCTGTTTAATATCTCCCCAGATCGATAAGGAAACCTGGCCATTCATCTGAAAAGATCAGCAGCAGCATGATTTTAGCACCACTTGCAGGGATCATGCTGAATCTGTTGGACGCTACAAGTAAAAGCTCAGACACAACTGATCAAAACGACATTATATCGGTTTTCGCAAGAATGGAATGCGCAGACACCCTGGTCTATGGATTTCAATACCTCCTTGAATGCAATAGGGTTAGCACTAACCACTTCATTCATTATAACATCTCGAATTCTTTCTACTTCATCTCAAATTATCGATCTTTTTTTAGCAGGCGGGCTCGGGCCAAGGGGAAGAGTACAATGATCAACTAAGGAAGTTGGAGAACTTCTCGAACCTATTGATATGCCAAACCGAGTTAGAAGCAATGGAGAGAAGGAAACAAGCTGGAGAATCGGAAGTCGACGAGGGCACGTGCTGCATATGTTATGCTAATAGAGCGGACACTCGTTTTCTCCCTTGCTCGCACGTTTCTTGCTACAGTTGCATATCGAGGCATTTGCTTAATTGCCAGCGATGCTTCTTCTGCAACGCTACGGTTGTCGAAGTTCTTGAACAAGGCAAATAAGGTGTGGTTCAAGGGTGGGTTTAAGGTAGTTCGTTATTGTTGTCCATAGAAAGCAGCTCCAATCATCAAACAATGTGTGGGCTGGAGAAATAAATATTGACAGAGCAATATACTTTTGGTAGGTTATTTTTTATTCAAAATCGATAAAAGTATGTTATCATACACTGCATATGCTTAGGTTGTATATGACTTTAATGGATGTGGTGAATCTGAATACATAAGCGGCGGCCCTCTTTTGTCAAGATGTCATCATAAAAATACATTTATTTTTTTTTTTCTCGATTTTGATCTTCATTTGCTTGCTTAGTTCCTCCTCTGTTTTTAGAGTCCACCCAGTTCTGTTGGAAGCTTGTTCTTGAGACGCCATGGTTCTGATCGCGACAAAGGGTCATATATTTGAGTGAATCCAAGGAAGCCAGCGTTGAACCAAACAGTTTCGAACACATTCATTTCTGAAAACGAGTTTCAACCAAGATTAGTTCAGTGGAGGTCTGAAAATGAATTATGACCTCTGTTAGAGTTGAGTTTTGGTTACACTTCATCGATGAATCAGTTTCATTCATACATGTTGACAACCTAGTACCAAACCTTAATATCCGCGCCCAAGATCGATCCAACTTAAGGCGAGCGTTGCATGTACAAAATTTGTTCAATCTTGTTTCTCATTTTGGCTGTTATCTCCAGAAGAAGTCGAATCTAGCCCGAAACATTTCAGAAAAGCATGTCTCATAAGCCCGATATACTCGCAAGGATTGCGAATCAACCTCGAACCCTTGTAAGAAGAAGAGGCATCGCCATCTTCCTCTTCTTCTTCTTCTTCCTCACCGCCATCGCTAGATCTTCTACCACTTGTTTCAGCACTATTCCTTTGAACCCTCTTCCTAATCTCTTCAGCCTGTTAGGCACAATGAAATAAAAGCATATTAACATTGATTTCAAGAAAATAAAATGACAAGTAAAAGACAACTCATCAATCAGTCTTACAACAGCTGGCCCAGGCAAGTGACATGGGCGATGCAAACATATAAACCAAGTGCAGAGAGGAAAATTGGACTTACTACTACCAAAAAGGTCAAACCTTTACTGTTTTCTTAACTTCAAATTAAGATTGAAACGGACGATTGAAAACAAAAACAAACCTGAGTGATGTTGTCTGAATTGGAGGGATGGGTCCGCGAGGCGGATACGGAGGAGCCGCCGCTGCCTCTCCTCAAGGGAGAAGGCGCGGCGGCGGAACCGGCGGCGGCGGTGGTTGTTGGGTCCGAAGTAAATAGAGCGAAAGCAAGAAACAAGAGGATAAAAATTAGAATGGTGATGAGAAGCTGGATCCAAATCAGCCATGGCACTTTGTAGCCCTCTATTATCAACTCATCACCCAACTCCATGTTTATGTACTTCTTCTTAACCTGATGGGTGGTATTCTTTTTGGTAATAAAGTAATAAAGGTGAATTGAATGAATGGGTTTGAGAGAGAGAGAGAGAGAGTAGGGCTTTGTTTGGTAAGGGAAAGGAATAATTATTAAGAAGCTATTGTTCTGTGAAACAAACAAACATAAATTTAACAGCTCTCGATCAGAAACATTGCAAATGTCGTTTGACTGTATTGGAGTTGAGAGTAATATGCCAAAAATATTTTTATTTTCTGATTTTTACATATATAAAGGATTACATATAAGGAGGCATCGAATCGTCTTACCTTACAAAATCTTAAAATTTCTCGTTCTATTTTTCCATTATTGGCATCGTTTCAAGACAAGACAATATATTTCACCGAACCCATATATATTGGGCTCAATACATCTTCTGGTGGATCTATTATCGAGGAACAAAAAAAACCCAACTGGCCTTAGATTTGTTGTCTCTTTTCTTTTCTTCATCACAAAATAAAAATGTGAATCTTTGTCCATTTTCTACTTAGCCATTCGCGTCCTATAATTGGGTCGCCCAAAAACATTAATGCAAATTAAAAAGGACTAAATAAGTTTCATTCCTCTGACAAAATCATCGATTTTGACCGACCGCTTGCTTTAGTCAACGATCTACGGGTACCTCCATTTCCAAGCTAAGCTACACCGCTTGAACAGTAATGTCGTCGTCATCGTTGACTCCGACGCAGAGATACGCCGCCGGCGCACTATTTGGGTTGGCACTACGTCAGGCCCAAATCCATCAGACGCAGCCACTGGGCTTTCCTCTTCAATACCAAGACGACGACCGTTCGGAGCCTCCCCGGAGTAGTTCTTCATCCGACTCCGTCGCCGACGACCCGCAATTATGGGTCCACGAGTCTTCGGGCCTCCTCCGACCCGTGCTCAAGTAAGTACATACCCATCATCGCCGTCTCCCTCTACGTCTGTGATTTTTTACCTGATTTGCGTTGATATCATTTTTTTGTTTTCTCGATAATTAGGTATCTTGAGATTGATAGCAGAGCATGGAGTGGACTGGAGGAGACCACATCGTATTCACCAGCCAATCATCATGTTGGAGCTGTAGGTTCCATTCTTTTTCTTCTACATTTTCTGCCTTCCATTCATGAATAACCATTTGACGGCTCCTCTATTTCAAGTTCTCTTTCTGAAATAGTACCAAATTTTTTGCGTCATTTGGTGATGCAATTTTGCACGCCCCACATAAGCATCTCATGTTTCTCACTTGTCTTTTTGAACTGTGAGAAGCTTAAGCTGATGTTATGATCACTCTACACCAGTTTCTACGGCTACTTGCGGAGGAAACTGGTGATGTGTCTAACGAAGCTGCAGATAAGGAGCTTGCTTTAGCAAAGAGTGTAGATGCTATGTCTTCCAGCATGGAACAAACCGATCTTGAGTACGAGTCTGAAAAGAAAAAGCTACTTGAATATGAACATGCTTGTAGGGAAAAGTTTTCAACTCCCGACATGGTATCAGAATCAGAACCCAGAGAGGATAAGGCAAGAGATGTCTCTGAGCAAAGTATGTATAACGATGTGCATATTGTCGCACAAGCTCCGATACAGTCCATCAGTGAATCTGACGGAAAACCGATGGAGGAGTTGATGATGCTTAGTTACCAAAGGAAAGTGATGGTTCTTTACGAACTTCTCTCGGCTTGCCTGGCTAATAATATCCCCAAAGAAAACAAGAAAGCTGCTAAGCAGAGAAAGGGTTATGATGCTAGACATCGCGTTGCATTGAGGTTGCTGGCTACTTGGTTCGATGTCAAGTGGATAAAAATGGTAGTTCTCTTTCTCTGTTTTTCTTTATGAGAGTATAAATCTGACGTGATTTTGGAATTTTTTTTGTACAATAAAAAACACAGCAGATGTGTGTGTGTGTGTGTGCAGGAAGCAATCGAAACTCTAATTGCTGCTTCCGCAATGGCCATTGCTAAAGTGGAGGAAGTTAAAGAGGAAAACCAAACCCCAAAAAGCTCATGGGCTAAGTGGAAACGTGGAGGAATTATTGGTGCTGCTGCATTAACTGGAGGAGCCCTGATGGCTGTTACTGGAGGTGCTTTGAGATATTAATATATAAAGATGTGTGTGTGTGTGTGTGTGATTTTTTTAAGTTTTTCCTTAGCTGGCATAGATTTTGCCAGCTCTATATATTAATTTCTATGTTCATAGGTTTTCAATTTTGTAACTTGTAAATCATATATTTGAAAAGGTTTAGCTGCACCAGCAATCGCTGCTGGATTTAGTGCCTTAGCGCCCACATTAGGTGCTGTTATCCCTGTCATTGGAGCAAGTGGATTCGCTGCTGTTGCCACTGCTGCTGGGAGCGTAGCTGGTTCTGTAGCAGTTGCAGCTTCTTTTGGTGGTATGTGTTCTGTACATTTTAGAACATTCGATCACTAATCACATTTACTCTGACAATATTTCATTGGAATTCGGGAATTTTTATATATTTTTTCTTTGTTTTGATCGGCATGCAGCTGCAGGAGCGGGTCTTACGGGTAGCAAAATGGCTAGGAGAATCGGAGATGTTGATGAATTTGAGTTTAAAGCCATCGGGCAAAACCATAACCAAGGGGTGGGTTCTTCAGTTTGCATAATTTCCTAATTATACATATATATACACACACACACACACACACACACATATATATATATATATATAGATATATATATTTCTCGTTTTGTTTGCCTAAGTTAATACACAAGTAGCAAAACCATGACGGCCTGAACTTTGATTTTCTTATAGTGCTCAAGTGTGTCTCTTATTTTTTTTTTATCAGCGATTAGGGGTTGAAATCTCAATATCTGGGTTTGTTTTTGAACAAGACGACTTCATAAGGCCTTGGGAAAGCCAGCTTGGTAACTTAGAAAGGTAAGCCACTCGCTTCCCTGTAAGTTATTTCGAAATGTTTATTGAACTACAGATTTTCCGAGTTATCTTGCAGTCCTATTCTTACAAAACGACAATGGTACTAATACATTAGTAAATAACTTTCCAACACTTCATAATCATACATTTATGTGTGTGTATATTAAATGTCGATACTGTGGTCGTCCCAAGGCTTTCTTTATGACTCATAGCCATCTAATGTTATTTTAGGTATGCACTGCAGTGGGAGTCCAAGAACTTAATTGCTGTAAGCACTGCTATTCAAGACTGGCTTGCTTCAAGTAAAGGATTATCTCCGCACATCTAGCATATCATTGGTGGCATTAGCTCTATTATGGAAAATTTGTTTATCTACAATATATAAATACACTATTTCTTGATGCAGGACTTGCCATGGAATTGATGAAGCGAGGTGCCATGATGACAGTTTTGAGCACCCTTTTGACTGCATTGGCTTGGCCAGCAACATTGCTCGCTCTCACCGATTTTATCGACAGTAACTGGACGGTTGCTGTGAACAGGTTTTTTTTTTTTTTTTTTATGCGATGAAAATGGGGAAACTATTATTATTTCTCAAAGAAAATGAAGCTGAAATCTGTTCCCTTTTTAATATGATTATCTTAGATCGGATAAGGCAGGAAAGCTGCTAGCCGAAGTGCTACTTAATGGATTGCAGGGCCAGAGGTGGAAATTCATTTCCTTAAAGAAAATTAACATATATTATGATTTTGAATCCTTTTTCGTAAAGTTGATAGTAGGTACACATGTTTAATTTGTGGCGTTTCGTGAATCACTAGACCAGTGACACTTGTTGGATTCTCCCTTGGAGCGAGGGTTATCTTCAGGTGCCTTCAGATTCTCGCAGAAAATGAAAATGGTGGTGAGCATTAAAAGATATTTCCACATTTTATTATTTATTTTACCCAGTTTGTCTCTCCGGCTAGTTAAGAGGTGTTTTCTTAATTTATTTTTAATCTGCAGCTGGAATTGTGGAAAGAGTTGTTTTATTAGGAGCTCCTATAGCAATAAAAGACATGAACTGGGAAGCAACCCGAAAGGTGTTGCATGCAACCTCTTTTTTCTGAGCTGATTAAATTCATATAATCTCCACAAAAAAAGAAACTAAAAGCGAGATCCAACATAAAATGTACCGTGCAGGTGGTGGCTGGTAGATACGTGAATGCATATTCTACGAACGATTGGATTCTGGGAATCGCATTTCGTGCCAAGTATACTTTCTCTTCTATACTTTACAAATAGAATGAACTGACTGCTTACACCAATTGGATTCTTTCCTTTTGTTTCGTTTAATGATTTGATCGATCGTGTCTGTCTGTATCCATGAGTAGCCTTCTCACACAAGGGTTAGCTGGGATTCAAGCTGTTGATGTGCCTGGGATAGAAAATGTAAAAAAGATGTCATTATTCTTTTATTTACAATGCCATATGCCATCTTTTTTGTTTTTCTGCTAAGTCATGCATGCATTGTGTTCTTGCTGTAAATAAAAAACAGGTTGATGTCACTGATATTGTGGAAGGTCACTCATCTTATCTATGGAGCAGCCAATACATCCTCCACCAGCTCGAGCTTGACACGTATTTTCCTGTCTTTAGCCATAAATAATCCTATGATAGTAATGTAATAACCATCACACTAATACCATATCACTCTTGCTTGTCGTTAGATTCTGTGTCACGTGTATATAAAATCTGGGTTCAACCCACTTAATACAGATGTGGTTGGTATAACGATATAAAACGATTTTCAAGATAGTACACAGCAATACTACGTATGTAATTTATAATTTTATTAAACAATAGTCACAGCCATTGAAAGAAAGAGCAAATGTAATCCAAAATTAGAGCGATATGTTTGATTCGATTCAATTCAGAACACGCGCCGATCACATCTCACACGCCGGCAGGAGTCTCTTCTTGGGCACTGCCACGAGCCTCTCGGCGCGTGGCGCCGTCAGCCCAAAGACGTCTTCCATGTCCATCTCACTCGCCTTCATCCCACTGGGCAGCTCCCACTCGAAGCAGTGAAGCAGGTTCCCAACCGCCAGCTCCAGCGCGTGTATGCCCAAACCCATACCCGGACAAGACCTCCGACCCGACCCGAACGGTATGAACTCGAAGCAGCTCCCCTTGAAATCAGGCGCCGCCGCCCCATCGCCGCCGTCCCTCAGGAACCTCTCCGGATCGAATCTGTCGGGATCCTCCCACGCGCTTGGGTCGCGTCCGATGGCCCACGCGTTGATCACCACGCGCGACCGTGCTGGGACGTGGTAGCCCGAAACGACGGCGTCTTGCACCGTCTCGTGGAGGAGCAAGGGTATCGGCGGGTGTAGGCGGAGCGTCTCCTTGAGGCACGCTTTTAGGTAGGTGAGCTTTTCAAAATGCGACTCTTGGATCTTTCCGTCGAGGCCCACGACGCTCGTCAGTTCTTGTTGGACCTTTTTGAGGTATTTTGGGCTGTGAATGAGCTCTGCCATGGCCCACTCTATAGCCGAGGCAACTGTCTCGGTCCCACCAAACATGACGTCCTGTTCGCGTCATGTATGACGCCATCATAATTGATTGAAATTAAAGATAGATAACCATTTTTTTACTGATAAGACATTTTAGTTAGGTACTTACTACTTTACTATATGTCAACTGTCAATCTGCAAGGAAGTTCGTCACATAGTGTGATGTTTCAACATCTTACCAGAAACCGTCGGTACTTATTATCCACTCTTTGATTTGAATAGAAGCGATAGTGACAAACGTGAGCTGTCGTTTACCACATATCAAAAATTCATTTTCCACCCCACACGAGCACATTATATATATATATATATATATAAAGAGATTAAAGATGTGGCAGCAGCATATGCATATATGAGAGTAGTGTTGCAACTTTTCGAAGACGTGTAAACATTGGTAACACGAATATTTTCGATCACATTACTTTTTGTCTTGACCATTGAATAAGGATGGGTTTTCTTTACACAACTAATATATATAAATGTATAGATGTAATAATATGCTGCAATTTCTTGAATGAAACACAAAAGGATTCTATTAAGGCGCATTGTTAACCCAAAAAGAAAGCTTCTTATTATTTTAGTGGAATCTATCAATGTCAATGACTAATCATTACGACACGTGATGCGTTACACATTAATCGGACTGTGGAATTAGTGCACCAACTTAATTGCAAGAATAATAGAAAAAATAATGTGAAATTGTTGTCTCTTACGATTATTTATAGTCTCGTAAGTGTATGCTTAATATTATAGGGTTTTTCTACAAATATATGGATCAATAGAGATATAGATATTGAAAAAAAGAAATAAATAGTATGCTTGCGTACCATGATAATAGCCTTGATGTTATCCCTCGAAAGCTTGATTGAGTTCTGCAGATCATCAGATTCACTATTCACCTTATAAGCAGCTTCATTACCATTGCTGTAGAAAGCCAGCAACTCATCCACCATATCAGTATCGTCATGAGATTCACTCCCATTAATCCGTAATGATTTCTTCTCAATGTGCTCATCGATGATATTATCGATGAATCCATCGAGCGAAGCCCTAGCCTTAACCAGCCTCTTATTCAACCCTTGAGGATCCAACCAGCCCAAGAACGGCACAAAGTCAGCTATATTAAAAGCCCCAAAAAGTTTCGAAAATTCCTGCAAAATACTTATGAACTCATCTTGGCCCTCGTGCGAGCTCGAACCAAAAGCAGCCCTGTAGATGATATTCCTCGTGAGCCCAAAAACGAGCTCGCCCACATTCACAGGCGAGCCTCCCTTTCGAGCCACGGTTCGAACCATTTGGTCTACTTCATCCCTAACCGAGTCCCAAGACTCAGCCCTCCTTCTGCTAAACAGTTTCATCACACACAGTTTCCTCATCTGGCGCCAAAAGGGGCCGTAGTGAGCAAAGGCCATGTCGGCGCGGTCATAGGTTAAGTAGCTTATTGCAATAGTTGCGGGCCTGTTAGAGAATATGTTGTCTTGGACTTGAAGGACTTGCCTTGCTTCTTCAGGGCTAGAAATCGCCACCATGTGTAAGAATCCTATCCTCATATGGAATATTCCGCCGTAAATTTTGGATAAGTTGGCTAGGCCTCGGTGAGTTAGTTGATCCACTATGTTCATGTTGCCTATCAATGGCAGGCCCTTTGGGCCAGGTGGGTAGGGTTTTCTACGACGAAAAGACGATAATCTTGATAGAACAAATAAGAATATGATCATGGGGAGAACGAGGAGGATGGAAAAGGGTTTTGATTCTAGCTCGTGGAAGAATTGTGAAAGAGTTTGTTTTTCCATATTTTTGTTCTTTCCTTCTTTTTTTGCTTTGATATAAAATTATATGCAACTTATGATCTTTGTGCTGTTGCTAGGTTTTGTGAGGAGTGAAGAGGGGCTTCTTATATAAGGGTTTGTGCAGGTAGGAGGGACAAGGTTCGATTTTTACATTAATGAAGACCAATCCTTCACTCTATTTTTTTTTTTTCCGAAAAACTCTTGGTAATGACTAAAGAAAGCTAGCCTTTTTTGGAAAAAATTGGACAATGCTGTATGATTGTTGATGAACGTTGATAATGAAATAATATTTAGAGGACAAACGTTACTAGGTTGTCATGGTTGTGTGGAGCCCGTTAAATTGGATTGTGAAGATTATAGTGGATGGTTTTAATATTATCAAATTGGTTTCAATGTGAATTTAGGACCATAATTGTTACACCACGATACCACTTGACTAAGAAGCCCGTTAAAATGGAGTTTGAAGATTATAGTGGATGGTTTTAATATTATCAAATTAGTTTCAATGTGAATTTAGGACCATAATTGTTGTACACCACGATACCACTTGACTTAGAAGCCCATACCTCTCCATAGTGGAGTGACTGATTCAAACATGTGGGAGTATTTTCAACTTCGTTATACGATTTTCATGTTTGTTCTACTATTTTATTTCAACAGTTGGACCAAAGGAAGCTAGGGATGTGTCTTGTAGAAAAAAAATGTCTATTTAGTTGCGCGAGTTATGATGTAATAATTAGAGCCAACCATCTTCTTGTTCACCTACTCCTCGCTTATATTATCGCGATGTATCATGTAAAAATTACGCAAGTTATGTTGGATTGAAACAATGATAATAATTTAGTAGATGCAGATCGATAATGGAAATTTAATAGTTTCCGGGAAATAAATAAAGACTAATCAGATTAGAATTTTCCATAACAATGAAGGAAGTAAAATAGACCTTGTAACCTCAATATTATAAATGGGACTTTGAATGGTATAAAATAGACCTTGTAACCTCAATAGTACCTCATCATTGTGTATTAAAAAGATGAGTAATTGCATCTCCAATATGATTTGAAATTATTTATGAGTTCCCAACTATTCGGTCTTTCTTTAGAATTGGCGGAATTGAAACTCCACCTATAAACAATTATCTTTTGATGATGGGGTGGGTAAGCCTCCCTCATAGGCCCCCCCATATATATAAATACATAGGTTGAATTTGAGTTATTAATTATTGATTTCTTGGATCATTATGAGTTATATAATCCAAATAAGTCTTAATGTGAGTCCATCATTATGAAGTTTGTGTTTATTAATTTTTATTTGTTGAAAATTGTATACGTACGAAAAATTCGTTGGATGGTTCGTTCTCATATACTATTCTGAAAATCATAAAATAGTGAAAGCGGCTATTAAACTATTTTCATCATTTTTAATTTTAGGATAGTTACGTATTTATTTAGGTATGAATTTGGTGCAACATATGTAAAAAAATAGCCATCCGTTAGTTGGATTTTCAATTATCAGGTCCACCGTCTTAATTTGCAAGTCGATTATGACTATAACATAGGCATCAAGTTAAAAAAAAAATCCATTTATCAGCTTAAACCACACACATACACACAGCTGAAAGCTAAGTAAAAGAAAAAACCCTGAGCACATGATTATTAGCTATATATTATAATCGTTTTTTTTTTCAAAGCTATATAATCTTGAAAGGCTGAATTTTTAACCAACAACCGAAGCCCAGCATTGTCTTTATTTATTAACCAGACGTTTCCCCAGCTGTTGTTCTCTCAAGTATCTTTGGTTGGTCTCAAACACCAAACTCATCCCCTTTATCTAAAAATATGAGCAGAAATGTTTTCAACGAGATGATATTATACGTACTTATGTCTTGATTATTATGCAAAGAATATCATTACCTCGATCAGACAGCTTGAAGAAAGACCAACTGATTCTCCATTACCCACCGCAACGCCATTCACGTAAACCGAACACTTACCAAGATTTTTCAGAGAGAACGATCCATCTTCTTCGATCTTGATTTTGGCCTGAAAACGTACAATTAATTATGTAGACGCCTCATCATGTAATTGCGTAGGAATAATCTTCAACAGACTATCAAAATCGAAGGAAAATATTCCAAGAAGTATCAAACTTCAAACATCATAACAAACCTGTCGTCTAGATATCTTATTAGCTCGCCCTTCTCTCCTTAGGTCAATGTCCACTTCAATTTCGTCCGTTGACCTTCCAAGTAGAACCTGTAATTTGAAGGATTCAGTGGCATGAAAATCTTACAAGAATGATCGACAGGAGGCTTCATTCTATTTCCCATGGAAGGCAGAAACATGAGGTAGGACGTCGTACCTCAGGCTTCCTCATGTAATATTTCATATTACGGCCATATAACATCGCTATGGCTCTTTTAGATGTCATGTCCCTTTGTAAACAGGAACGAGCACATTGTTCCAACCGCATGATTGTCCTCTTTGTCTCAGCGTATTGAAAGCTTGGAACTGAAACGTGAAGACGGATAAAGGAAAAGTGTAAGCAATCGAAATAAGAAGTAAAAGACGAGTTACTTCTATTGAAGAAAAAGAGCAAACTCTTATTAAATAACTCAATTTAGCGTGCGATGACTGACAAAATGTTGTTGTATATTGAGGATTATAATAATACTGCTAGGACTCGGACTAAATGTTGTTGTATGTTGAGGATTATCATAAAAAGTGAAGACTACTAAGAGGGCAGGCAGGATAAACCAAAAGCAAGATTCACATTCGCAATTCAATTATTTAACCCACAATTACCGTGTTTGGTAATTTGAAAGTCTCGGTCGCACCCATCTAGATCCATATCAAGAACCTGCAAGTAAATTCTTGAAAAATGAAAATTCAGCGAAAAAATTACAGCTTCACGTTAGGACACTCGAGTTCAAAAGGTATCCACCATGTCTTCCACATCAGAAAAATATGGTACGTCATCATCAATTATCGACTCGTCCTTATCTGATGCAGAGGAGTCAACATCTGATTCTGGAAGTCTAGACGAACTTGCTTCCAAAGGTTGTCTCAAACCAGAAGCTGTAGCTATGTCTTCTCCAACCTGTACCATGAATCAGACAGCGAATGTAACAAGAATTGTTTCTCAAGTGGAGAATTCAACGAGACCAGGCAGTACGACATAAAAAAACTACCTTCATTTTCTCCTTCTCCATCAAGCTATCATCAGATAGTTTCGAATTTAAATATAACAATCTTCCTTTACTGGAGTCCGTGATATATTTGCTTACGAACCTAGCATGAAGAGCCGCCTGGTACTTGTCATCAAGCGTTTCAATTTTCGTATCACGGCCAACAAATGGAGATCGATATAAAAAGTCTGGTATGCCATGCAGTCCAACTTCATGTGCATGCAAATCAGAAGAAACTGAGAAAGGGTCGTCTGATGGAGGAACATGGATAAGCAAGAATATATCATCATTGCATGGAATTTCAGTGTTTTCTGTATTCAATACGCAGCATGTTTTCCCATCGCTAAAGTCAAAAGAACTGAGAGTTGTGATGGGCTTCGAAGGCACGTCAAACTCGGGATGAAGATTCAATTGCTGATCATCATCAACAGAAAGAGCTGCCTCGGACACAACAGGATTTGTACTAGCCGACACAGTACTAGCTTCCACAACATTCCCAGTCTCAACTTCAACAATTTGCTGCGCACCACCTCTAGGAGAGTCTTCGTGCCCTGCATCTTTCTCATCTACATCACCCAGGGCAATATCATCATCATTGGAAAGGTTTAAAAGTGAATCTGGATCTGCAAATTCACCTGCACAGACGACAGAACCATTTTCTTTACCCTCAACTTGATCAGGAATTAAATCTCCAGAAACTGTAGCTGTATCTTCCAAAACAATGTTAGCAGGTTCTGAGGCTACTGATCCATCTTGCACTGCTCTCCAACGGCGCAATGGAGAATTCTCCGAAGCATACATGACATGATCGTAAGAAGCAAAACCATCTTGATTATGGGAGCTGAAGGGGTTAATACTTTGACTAGGATTCTCGTCCACCTCCATTAAACTCTGTCCACCTTCTGTTAACTTGACATTGTCATTAATCTTGTCTTTAAACGAAGTTGAGCACACAGCAGAATCTTGTATTGGGTCGGGAAAGGCACGGCGTAAAATGTCTAAATCCTCTTCTCGCAATCTTAAGTGATCCGGCAAATCATCTCCAGCCCTGACATGTTCCTGATAATCAGTAACATGCCCACTGAAGTCATGAGAGTTGGGTTCGAAAACCCCCAAATCGCTACTACTGAAAAATTCACTACGGAACTTTTTCCTCATAGCATAGTATTTCCTACGAATGCCCTCGGACTTTCGCTTTCTTGGAAATTTGTGTCCATTATTACTGTTATTCTCAACTCTATTCGACTTTGGTGCATGGTTAGTTCCATAGTATTCAAGCTCAAACATGTCCTTAGCAGCCTGTTCTGCAACATTGGGATCATAAAGAAGAGATAACCAACGGTCACGAAGTTCCTGCAAAGTGAATCTGCGTGAAAATCGAACTGCGCCTTTCGCAAGAGCCTCTAAAGATGCACCAGCCTGAAAAATATGCAAACTTCGTGACGTCGTTTTGCGTTTTTGCAATCAAACTTCTACTGATTTTTTTCCCAGCAGTTCTTTTGTTTACTCAGAGAGCAAATAACGCTGGATAACGATTAAATTGAACAAACGAACTCATTCCCAGCTAAAAATATTAAAGAAATCAAATCTTGACAAACAACAACATTACCTCCAGAGAATTCTTCAACAAGAGGTCGTCTTCCGTTTTCCACTGAGCTGGAACCTGAAGATTATTCGCCATAAACTATTGGTTTCTCCTAAAGCCTAATTTTTGCGCTCAAACCTAAACGAGCAATCTTCTCCTTCTCGATGTTCTGAACTGAACGGTGGCCTTCTGATTGTGACCTTTCGTTTTTTGTTTTTTATTTTCTATTTTTTTCTGAGATTATTAATAGAGGAAATAATAAAATGGAGTGTGTGAGTGCGTGTGTGCCTGTCACTAATTAATAGCTTAATAATTAATTAACGATATGAATATTAAGTAAAACACCGAATTTCTTAAAAGGTATCAATTACCATGTTTGTTACAAAACAATACAAGTCAACATACCTTAAAAAAATTATCAAAATACTGAAATTTAAATTATATTCAGGTTATTATTATATATAGTCTAATCCCCTCTAATGGAAAACGAAAAAAGATGGGGCCTTTTGCTAAATTATGACAGTAAAAGAAAAAATTTATTTGAAACCTAATCCACAATTATAAATCATTGATTGGCAATCCGACGACGGTTCACAACTTGATAAACCCACACGACTTTGTAAAAGCAAATGTCATCATCGATGAGCTAGGCAGGAGAGTTTTCTTCAACGTTCAATACACAGTAGCAGAAAGGAGGCCATTGACTTCGTCGATGGAACAATTGAATCGAGAGCTTAAGCAAACTTTTAGAAGTGGGAAGACAAGAGACGTTGATTGGCGAAAAGCGCAGCTTCGTGCTGTTCTAAGGCTAGTGTCTGAAAATGAGACACAGATTTTTGAAGCCCTAGAGCTAGATCTTGGGAAGCACCCGACTGAATCTTATCGCGATGAGGTGATATTGGGTTTTGTTAGTTTGTTTGTTTGTTTGAAGTCTGGGTTTTATCACACGCCTTCTTAATCCGTATGCTCTTACGTTCTTATCGTTTTCCCGTTATTACAGATTGGGGTTGTGAAGAAATCTGCCAATTACGCTTTGCTCAACGTTGATAAATGGATTGCTCCTAAAAAGGTACGGTAACCTTGTTAAAGATGAATTAGATGAAAGGTTAATCTATTACAAGAACTCTCACAGCTGTTGAAACTTGTCGAACGAACATAACGCTCCTGGCTCTAATCTCCAAAGAAGTATTAGTCGATTAAAAATATGCGTTGACATAAAAAAAAATATATTAAAAATTACCTTTTTTCTCATCGTAGAGCAAGCTAGCTTTGTTTTTCTTTCCATCGAAAGCCGAGGTGCTGCCCGAGCCATTGGGCACCGTTCTTGTATTTGGGTCCTGGAATTACCCGATAAGTAAGTCCCTTTTTCACATTTCGTTACGTAGCATATCTTCCACGCCTACAAAGTTAGGTTCCAAGTTGAGACAATATGAGTTGTTTTGTGATATTCTCTCAGGCCTTACATTAGATCCTTTGATTGGAGCAATATCTGCTGGAAACACCGCTGTGATAAAACCTTCCGAGCTTTCACCAGCGTGTTCTTCATTTCTTTTTCGCACGATTCCTCTTTATTTGGATCGCGAAGCCGTTCGAGTCGCTGAAGGTGGTAGTGATGTCGCCGAGCAATTATTAGAGCTGCAGTGGGATAAAATATTCTTCACAGGTCCCTCCCTCTCTCTCTCTCTCTCTCTCTCTCTCTCTCTCTCTCTCCCTCTCCACACACGGATACAAATATGAGGTTTGTTTCTTACATATTTGATCAGGGAGTCCACGAGTGGGCCGCATAGTGATGTCAGCAGCAGCGAAGCATCTGACACCTGTGACCCTCGAATTAGGTGGGAAGTGCCCAGCGATTGTGGACTCATTCTCCGATTCTGACTTTAAGGTTACTGAAAAAAACAATCGACTCGTAATAAATAGTATTGGTTTACTTCTTTATTTAAATTTTAATTCAAAAGAAGAACTTGATCTTGTTTTCTAAGGTGGTTGTGAAGAGAATAGTTGGTGGGAAATGGGGACCTTGCGCTGGGCAAGCATGCATAGGAGTGGATTACGTGTTAGTACAAAACGACTTGGCTCCAGTTTTGGTAATAACAAACGTTTGGTTCCAGAGAAAATTTGAAGTTTTATTCGTATACGATTCAATATCGAAGAAAATAATTGACTTCGATTTCAGATTGAGTCACTCAAGAAAACTATCAAAAGATTCTACGGAGACAGCCTCAAGAACTTGCAGAGTTATTGCAGGATAGTGAACGATCACCATTTTACAAGGGTATGCAAACTTCTCGAGGAGCCTGGAGTTTCAGATTCCATTGTCTACGGTGGTTCGTCCGATAAGGAAAACTTGTTAGTTCCTTACCTTCTCTCAGCAGCTCATTAATCTCTGTTATCATCTTACATAACGTACGTTTTTTTTTTTGTTTTTTGAAGGATCATCGAGCCCACGATTCTTCTTAACCCTCCCCTCGATGCTCAGATAATGACGGAAGAGATATTTGGGCCTTTGCTTCCCATAATCACGGTCGGCATCGATCATGAGAACTTTTCATCTGTTTGTGGCGCAAACGCAACACACGTTCTTGATATACGTCTATTTCGCAGGTAGAAAAGATTGAAGACAGCATCGATTTCATCAACGACAGGCCAAAGCCTCTTGCTCTGTACGCATTTACCCATAACGAAAACCTAAAACAGAGAATTCTGAAAGAAACATCGTCTGGGAGCGTCACTTTTAACGACACCATGATTCAGGTTTGGCTCATAATAAATGGAAAAGATACTTTATCTTTTGGGATTTTCATCTCCTTAATCCTTTTGTTTTTTTCCCTAATATTTGCAGTTTATATGCGATACGTTGCCATTTGGAGGGGTGGGTCAGAGCGGGTTTGGTCGGTATCATGGCAAGTACTCTTTCGACGCGTTCAGTCACGAGAAAGCTGTTCTCCATAGGAGTTTCTACTTCGAACTAGCGCCGAGGTATCCTCCATGGAATTCCTTCAAGCTCGATTTCATGAGGTTGGCTTACAGCTTCGATTATTTCGGCCTTTTGATGCTATTGTCGGGTTTAAGGCGACCAACTTCTACTACGACCCCACGAGATCGATCGACCTAGAAATGGTTGGTTGGTTGGTTGGTTATTCAGCAGCTGCATGCATACACACGAATGTATGCACGTACTAAGTTTGAGAAATCAGAATTCCTGCAAGCTTTGTGAAATTTGTACCTGAATATTGTTATACACTTCTAAAACAAGATATTTGCTTATTATAATAGCTAGCGATCTATTGAAGATTAGTGTATTAGAAGAAAGACCAATTGAGAGTAGCTAGGTAAGTAAGAAGGAAGCATTGATGATCCGCAACTACTACTACTACCAACCAATCATCGAAGAAATAATTTATTTTACTACCGTCTTTCGAGGTCAGATCGATCTATATAACTAAACCAGACAACTGGGTGAACTTGGAACACTTTCACGACTAATTTTCCAATCAAAAGCTTTCTGATAAATCGCTAGTTGCAGCAGCAAATGGCAAGCACAAACACGCTTTCAGGATCTCTTCAGCTTCCTCAGTTTCCTTCACGGTCTCTCTTGTGCCGCACGCGCCTCAATTCCTTCGAAGGTGTTTGTAAAATTAAATCATCTTCGTTGCTTCGGTTATCTTTCGCAGTTTTAGGATATTTGTTTTTTTACTTTACGTTTTGGTTTCGTGTAGGCGTCGATTTTGTGCCTCGAAAGGCAAGTACTCTGAAGCTGAGCTGCTGTATAAATAATACTACTAATACGAAGGAAATAGAGAGCAAAGGAGGAGAGGGCCTCGCATCGGAAGAAATGTTTACTGAGCGGCGACGAATGCTGATCGCAGCCGTGTCGTGTGTGCTAATCCTCGGAAGCTCGTCACGGAAGGCCCTAGCTTCGAATTCCCCAACGGCGTTTGTGGAAAACGCCATATACTCCAACAAGATCGCTCTTTTCTCCAAATCATACTGTCCGTAAGTCTACTTTCGTCTGAATCGTTTCGTTGTAGATGGAAAACCTTTTTGCGTCAAATTTCGATTGTTTCAGATTTTTGTGTTTCTGCCACTTCTTTGCAAAACATGACTGGTTGCTTCGTCGTCGTCGTATTCCTTTTTATGATTTTTACTGATTTGTTACCTGGGCTCTGTTAATTGATTCTGGATCGCTTCTAGAACGCAAAAATATATGTTTCTAAAGCTTTATGTTTGTAGTTGTGGAGAGGGAGGGAGAGATGCGTGATTTAACAAATTCATGATTTTGTTCTTGAACAAATACATAATCCTTTGGTATTCCCTGAAATCCGATGAGTTGCTGATTTTTGAACGCTACGATGTTTGTGAGGCTAGGTATTCCATGCGAGCCAAGCGCATCTTCAGCGAACTTGAGGAGCAACCATATGTAGTTGAGCTTGATCTTCGAGGTGATAGTCAGCTTTGAGAACTTGCAAAGATTCTTCTGAAGCCAAACTCATTTGTCACTCTTGGTTCTTTACTTGTAGATGATGGGCCTAAGATCCAGGATGTTCTTCTGAATCAGTTTGGCCGTCGCACTGTGCCCCAAATCTTCGTGAATGGCAAGCATATCGGTGGCTGTGATGGTACGATTCTTCATCTTAATTTTTTTCGAGAATGTTCTCGTATTCTCATCTTTTATCTACTTTGATATTGAATATATTTTCCATCTCGCCTTTTAACACCTGCGTCCTGGGGCGTTTGGTATATCAGATTTGCAAGCTGCTGTGAAGAGCGGTGAACTTCAAAAACTTCTTGGTAAACCTTGAGTACCACCAATCTCATGAGAATCGATCAGAATTTCCCAAATATTACTGACGGTATTGTGACTTTTACGGCATTATGCTTGGTACCTACTGGCTCGTTCTGTACTAATTTGGCTGGACCTAAATTGGTAGGAATTTATTTTAGCAGCTCTTGCAACTTAAAAGGGTTCTTTTATCTTGAATGTGCTTTTGTCTGTCACTATTTTCTTTAGTATCACGACTCGCAGCTAGAAAAGGCACAAATTTGAAAATCCTAAGAAGTCCAAGTGATAGCGTGCAGAAATGTATCAAACTTGAAAGACTGTTACTTTCATAAAACTATTATTACAAATAAGAAACACATTCCCTATTACATGCTAATAGTTTGATCAGAAGCCAAAACTAGATGGTCCTTCGTTCATCATAAAGCAGCTGGTATTTGCTAAGACACAGGGAAGGTCTCATGCTCGTCAAAGACTGCAAAAACACAACTGTGTAAAGAATGGCAGTCGAAGATTTCTTGGTAAAAAAATAGTCGATAAAACTGATACATTGTGCTCTAGGATAAGGCACGTCCCATCCCCGTCGGTTTTGAATCCCAGCACACAGTGAAATCAAGCAATAGACTATATCAATCAACTTAATTCCAAATGCAACACACAGTACACGCACATCAAATATGTAAGTTATTCCATAAATTCATCAGCTGTTATGTTAGGGATCATTCTGCTTCTGCTGTAAGATTACAATACCGAAATATTCCTACTTTCCAGTGCTATTAGGTAATTCACTGCACGATCCCAATATCCATAGCAAGGCGGCAAAACAATACGAAGCATCAAAGTATCAAACGACATTAGATCATGGATGCGCTCATCATGAAATTAAAATGCCTAAAGTTTGTTTGTCCTACAAAGCTCAGTACGAAATGTCACGTGAAATGAAGAAGCAAGAGGAGACATTCAAGAACTTGGGGAAGAACAAAGTCCGACCAGACACAGACGGACCTCACTCCATGACCACTTTTGCTCCGACGGCCTTTAATTTCTCGATCACCTTCTCCGCTTCATCCTTGGTCACGCCTTTCTTCAGCAAAGTGGGAGCTTTCTCGACCAAATCCTTAGCTTCCTTCAACCCCAAATCCGTACAAGCCCTCACTTCCTTGATGATCTTAATCTTGGCACCAGCGTCGAACCCACCTTCCAATTTCAGATCAAATGAGGTCTTCTCTTCCTTCTTCTCCTCTCCCTTAGACGCGCCACCTGAGGCTTTTCCCCTCGACATTCCGGGAGAGAAACTCATGCCGGGCATCATGACGGTCATCACCGGCATTTCTTCGATTCCTATTTTCTGTCTGAGGACTTCGGTCAGATCTGAGATTTCGTACAGCGTGAGCTTGGAAAGTTCTTCCACGATTTCCGACACGCGCGGCGTTGGGGCGGTGGATTTGCTGGGTTCCTGAGGCGATGTCGATACGCATCGGAAGAAATTAGGGTACTTGGGAGTTCGATTTAGGGCCCGTGAGATCAGGCGATTGCAGTGAGCTCTCATTCTAGCTTCGATGATTCAATTGATTTCTATTAGCAGTAACCAATCAATTCATAGGAGAAGATTCAAGGAAGACGATGAATTGAGAGATGGTTTGTTTAGCTCAGTGTTTACAGTTTTTTAGCAGACAAGACCATGAAAGGGTTTAAGCCTAGTCGGATCGTTATCGGGCATAGACCGACCCTGACCCGAAAATAACCTTGCTTTTAAGCCTTGTTTGGCGATGTGTGAGAACATTGTTGTACAGATAATAATATATCAAATCACTATAGTATTTTGATCCAAACGGATCCTTAAACGATAGCATACGACGTAGAAAGAATACGATCAATAGCAGAGCAGACAAAACAAGAACGTAAGATTCATATAATAATAATCTTCAATGGCTTACACATAATACAAACATCGATACAGTGAACTTTTTCCCCTCTACTGATCGAGAGAAGAAAATTGAATAATACACAAGATCAATAACGAAGAAGACATCATCAGAGCAGATAACCAACCAACAATATGATCGCCATGACTAATGCTTTATTCTTTCGTCAAGAATTAATCTTTCTGCAGTTTCTCCTTATCTCTCCCCTAAAGCCAGTCAAGGGAGATATGTTCCCCATCTTAACCATCGACTTGGCAAACTGTTGGAAGAAAATCTCGTTATTACCAGCGTATGCCTTCACCAGTTCAAGACTCTGCTGATTCTTGGTCACAAGCACTTCATCAGAACTCAGCAACCCTTTGCCGCTCAGCAAGTTGTTGAAATAACTGTTGTCGAACTTGGTAGGAGAGACGAAATCCAAGAAGAAGAGATTCTGATCTCCCCCCGATCTAGGGCAGTTTGCCCGCAGCTGAGAAGCATAGTATTGATCTAAAGTAGAATCGGGCAATGAGTTTCCCATTTGGTTGTACAGCCTTTGTCTGAAGCTGACACACCGAGCGTTTCCTATGCTGTGACTCCCTGCAAGATTTTAGCCAAGATTCTCAGTTCATCGAAAGCAATAAGAAGCCGAGTAGTATTGTTTTATTACCAGATAAGGCCACCATATCGACAATGTCTAGGCCTTGCAACTTGAACTTGGTCAGGATTGTGTTGAACGTACTGTTTGGGGCGGGTATGTTATTGTTCGAGCCCTTCAAGCTCGCCCCTGTCGAATCTCTTCTCCCGAGAGGGACTAACCAGCTCGGTCCACCCGCCTGCAATTTACGATTTATTAAGTTGATTTATTTTTCTTGGCATTTGCATATGATTTGTGATTCATCAGAACTTACAAGAGCAGTGGAATCTCTTGCAGCAATAGCCATTATGTCTGCGCAAGAAACTGTCTCTGGGCACTCCCTTTCGAGGGCAGATTTGATCTCGTCGATCACTTCGAACCCACGAACAGAGTTACTGTTAGGCTTTGATCCCTTCTCGCTTACTACGCTCGCGCCATTGTCCAATAGTATCGACGCATCACAACCCTTCATATAAAATAAGGCAATCTATAGATATATTGAGTTGAGAAGAACACAGACAAGCATATAAGTAAACCTTGACGAAGCAATCGTGGAAATGAAGCCTGAGAAGCGAAGCAGCCATGCGTGGTTCTCTTGCCACGGCCTTCGCGACTATAGACCTGACGATATCTTGGGCCTTGGGACATGAACGATCGTAGAACTGTGGATAAAGATAGCCTCCATGGGTTTTAACACATAAGCAAAATTGTGCAGATGATAGGAGAGAAGCTAAGATCATAAGTAGCTGGTTGATGAACTGCTTGTTGCAATAATAAGCCATTGTTGTATTGTGTCGTCCGTCCTTTGGAAACTGCTGGTTTCTGGATGAGGTTTTTGCATGTTATAGTAGTGTATTTTTATAGTGATAGGCTTCTCAAATCAAATTACTAAAGGAATTGGATTTGGTGGGATTTGAGGAGTTGAAACTGTTTATACTTTCTCCATTATCTAGAAAGACGACACTGTATTTGATCCCTCCAATAAGGTTTTCCTTTATCCTAACTCAAAAGTTTATATTTTCAATATAATATTCTCAGACAAAGGGATGAAGCAGGACAACTGCTACGACTCGACTACCCCTGTTGCAGTTTGTCAAAGATTCCATCAACAAGCGATATAATATAGTATCGTGTTGTAGCACATTGATTGAGTTCAGTCAGTCAGACTTGTATGCTAACATACATATTTGACTAAGTGCACAACAGTCTCAGATAATTACAGCAAATTCTGTTAACTTATTACTATGAAACCTAGGACCAAGAACCAATTGTACCATGTGTTGCTCACCGTAATGTGCCATGCTATGTACTTTTTCTTTCTACGACAAGTTTGGTTTTTGTGACAACAAAAAATACGGCTTTAAGAGTGGATCGTCGTAGAGTGAGAGAAATCTATGGAAGAGGAATACACACGAACAGCATACCAAAGGAATATGAGGGGATATCCTGCAAGTATACACAGCTTCTGCCCATTTCAGTCAAGGTCAACCACTGGAAAGCAAAGCTCTCATCTTGCGGATGACAGCCCGAACAGAAGGCAAACAACCCTTTATTTTGAGTAGAGAAAAATTCATAGATAATACGAAGTGGCTGTAGTTTAGTGGTTAGAATTCCACGTTGTGGCCGTGGAGACCTGGGCTCGAATCCCAGCAGCCACACTTTTTATTTTATTTTCCTTACCTAAAAGCCTTTCTTCTTTATCAACCTCCCTCCTAATAAGCCCAATAGGTCCAAACGAAATCGTTTTTATTTCCAATCGTTAAAATTGATTATATTTTCTGGTATCAGAGATCTTGTGATGAGAAACCAGTCCATAAGCTCTTTAAGACCTTGAATCTGATCTGCTAAAATAATCTCTCTATCATCAGAAACTACGACCAAGGAGCATCCAATCAAGTTCCTCGACAGCGACATCTTCGCCCAAACTAACCACCTTCAAAACGCCGTAGATCTCCTCGCGCTTTGAATGATCCCTGTCGCCCGCAACGAAAGCCGAGATGCGATTCTCGACCTTGATCCACGACCATCCCGGCTCCTTCACGACCCCTTTCGCCTTCATCATCTTCCTAACATCCGCCGCCTCCCTCCACCTGCCCCTCGAAGCATAGATGTTCGCAAGCGTTATGTGCGCCCCATCACATTCAGGATCCATTAAAAGCAGCTGCTCGGCCGCAATCTTCCCGCACTCAACGTCCCCGCGCTCTCTGCTCGCGCTCAGAAGCGTCGACCACACAACGTCGTCCCTCTCGAAAGGCATTGCGTTTATCATACGCAAGGCTTCCTTCAACCTCCCAGCCCGGCAGAGTAGGTCAATCATGCATCCATAGTGTTGCTTCGTAGGGCTTATCCTAAACTCATCAGCCATCGAGTCGAAGTAGCGAAAGCCAAGGTCGACGAGCCCAGCGTGGCTACATGCGCTTAGGATGCCTATGAACGTCACGCCGTCGGGCCTCAGTCCAACGCTTTGAAGCTTGTCGAATAGGTCGATAGCTTCTCGGCTGCGCCCGTGTTCGGCGTATCCGTCGATCATGGCAGTCCACGATACTATGTCGTCGGCCTCTGACGCTGCGAAGATTGAAGCAGCGTCGCCTACGTTTCCACACTTTGAGTACATGGTTATCAGCGCGCTCTTTATCGCAGACGTGCCGTCGAAGCCAATGGTGAAGGCGTAGGCGTGGAGCTGTCTTCCCTGATCGAGGATTGCCATAGCACCGCACACGCTTAGCACGCTGGAAATGGCGTAGTCAGTTGGCTTAGGCCCTTCTCTCCTCATCTGCGCTAGAAGCTCAAACGCCTCCTCTCCGAAGCCTCCTTGAGAGTAACCTGCGATCAGCGTGCTCCAAGAGATGACGTCTTTCTTGCTCAGTTCGTGGAAGATTGTCGAAGCTGAAATGGGGTGGCCGCATTTCGAGTACATGGTCATCAGAGAGTTTGCCACGGATAACGAACGCTCGAGGCCGAGTTTTAGGACGTGCGCGTGCGATTGCTGACCCCATTCGAGGCTTGAGATGTTTCCTATCCCTGCTACTACAGCTGCGTAAGTGTATTCGTTGGGGCAAACGCCGTGCTCCCTCATCTTCCGGAAACATTTGATGGCCTGCTTTTCATGGCCCGCCTGGAGGTGCGTGGTTATCACGGATGTCCACGAGACAACGTCTTGGTTGCTCATGGATTCGAAGAGACGCAAACCGACTGCTTGCTTGCCACATTTGTTGTACATGGTTGTGAGACTGTTGGCGACGTAGGAGGTGACGTCTACGCCCTTCTTTATCGTTCTAGCGTGAATTTCTCTGCCATAACTCAGGCACTCCAAGTCGGCGCACGCCTTCAACGCGATGGCGTACGTGTAAGAATCGCAGTCGACGCCATCTCCCCACATTTTGCCGAAAAACGACAGCCCCGTCCAGTTAAGACCAGCATGAACGAGGCCCGTGATGATGGCAGTCCAAGACACGACGTTTCTCAGAGGCATCTCATCGAAGATTCTGCAGCCCTCGTAAACTCTCCCAACCTTCATGTACATACCAAGGATCGCACTACCAACAAAGACAGAGTTCACCAGGCCATTCTTTATCGAGTATCCATGCAAGAGCTCCCCATAGTTCACGTCCGTAGAAAGTCCACACGCCTTCACAGCGAGGCTAAGCAGAAAAGGGTCCATTCGAACGCTCTGCGAACCCCACATTTTGGAGAAGAGAGACAACGCTTCATATGGGTCGGAGGCATCAACGTAACCGGACATCATAGTAGTCCATGTGACTTCATCTCTGTGAGGCATTTCGTCGAACAGCTTCCGTGCAGCTGTTAAGTCCCCGCCTTTATTCAGCTGCTTTAGCTTTGAGTTGAAGTCGAACATGCTGACTGGATAGGGTTCATGTTGATCCCGGACTGTGAGTTCCTTAAATTCTTCAAATATTTTGGGATCGGCAGCATATGAAAGGAACGACTTTGCTTGTAGTTTTGTAATGCTCAGAGGCCTCAGTGATCGCAGCATGAATAGCGATTTTGATTGTACTTTTGCAATTTACCTTCATAGCGACTGAACTGAACATACTACACTGAGGGTTGAGACCTCTAACTCAAGTGAAGTAAAGTCAAGCCCAATGGGCTTTTACAGACGCCCACTAAAAGCTCGCTCCTCAGCGCTTTGGTTCATTAGTTCAGTTCTTTCCAGTTGGGGTTTGTTCTCAAGAATTATTATCCGTTAGCTTAGTAGCCGTACGTTCTCGAGGATTATTAAATGTCTGTTTTTAGGAGTTTTCCTTCCATCCACTTGAAATTGCAAATAATCTGAACATTCCATCTCAAAATTATGTCAATAGTCTCGATATAGATGACACAGTCAAGGACATTTATGCGGAATAATACTGCGCTAGCAAATACATATATGTACAAATCCGCCAATATTGCAAGCCTAGCAAACGAAGATATCTTCAATGAGGAGGATTACTACTGATAGAGACAGCAGCACCACCCTCTTTGAGATACTCCAAATACCTCGAAAACTCGGGATTTGCAGTAGCCTTCTTCTTCCTTCTGCTGTCGAACAAACTCAAGAATGGATCGATCTTAAAATATGACGATGATGCCTTCACTTTTGAGGCTGCTAAGCTCTTGGCTCTGATCAACTTGGGATCATCTTTCTCATCAGTTGTCTTAATCAACTGCTCGTATCCACCACGTCTCCTTCTTGTGCTCAAAGCTCTAAACATGGCTGGCTGATTTATCATATAAGGAGAAATTTTGATTGATGGGTATTGATCTTACAATATCATAAAGCGTTTATTGAAAAGCAGATGGGAGTTGGTGAAGATTCTGGTGGTTTAAGTCCACCCACACCCATTGATCAGGTCTTGCTTGGTTGGTTGTGTTGATATCATTTTGTTTGTTTGTATATAATTCTGAAAGACTGATTGACCAGAAGAAAAGCATACGTCTCCTCCTCATTGACCATATAATATCCATAAATGGTTGGTCCTCCTCCTCGTCTATATTATATGATATGATATGAACCTATGATGCGTCCTTAGTATAGTTTAATAAAATATTTTTCGTTCGTGGCTCTTTTTTTTTTCAAAGAAAAAAAAAACAAATTGTAAAATATGAGAGCAAACCATCTGATTGCTGTTATATTATAGTTGATGGATCTAAATATTTCATCTTAATTTGACTAGTGTGTGTGAGACAGGTAAGAAATAATAAATTATACGGAATTTGATTGTCGTTAGATAATTGATTTTTATCCCGTATTCTTACGAGACATGTAAATAATAATAATAAAATGAATAAATTAAACGGAGTTTGATTGTCGTCATAAAATACGTCATTAATATGATTACAATAACCTCAAGCAATCAAGAAAAAATCGCCTCACCGCCTCAATTTTTTGGGATACATCTGATAATTGGGACGTTTTCACGATCATCATCAATGGACTATAGTAACTATACTATTATTGCAATTTAGTGTAGTCACATAATTACAATTAAGTGACAGACTTCGTGGCGGCTACTTTCCTTAATTCCCTCTCTAAAGTAGAGAGTAAGTCATTTCGAGGGTATATATTTACAAAAACACCCCCCGCAAGCAAATCGATCCCTACCGAACA
Organism: Craterostigma plantagineum; assembly: GCA_027422505.1. Classification (NCBI taxonomy): domain Eukaryota; kingdom Viridiplantae; phylum Streptophyta; class Magnoliopsida; order Lamiales; family Linderniaceae; genus Craterostigma; species Craterostigma plantagineum. Next base: position 113,255 of record JAPQWV010000495.1, read on the forward strand.
AACCCTAATCTCAGCCCCCAAAACTCCAAACAAAACGCGTCCCGCTTTTTTCTCCAGAGACGAGACTTGAAGCTCTCTCTATTTTCTTTTTTACGCTTATTCCGAAACCAACTCTTCGTATCGTTCTCTACCAGATCTGTAAATCCGTTCGAGTTTCTTGAGTCGTTTTTCTTTAAAATTAGTTTGTTCTGCGTTTAAATCGGAGGCAGAGGTTGAGAAACCACAAAAAAATTGAGGGTAAAAAACCGATTTCTCCGATATTTGCTATGGTGGTGAACGGCGCTGGTGCGATGAAGAGGATGGTAAAGAGGCGCGTGACGGCGGATCTAGCAGATTTTCTCACGTTTGGCTGCGATGACGATGTTTACGCGCCGCCGTCGCCGTTTAGGACGGCGGTGAGAAGCTTCCTGTCGAACAACGCGCTCTTGCCTCCTCCTTCCTCGCTCTTCCCTCACCTGCTGACGTGGCAGATCCTCTTCCGCGTCGGCGACGCGTTGGCGGACGACGGAGGTCCCGCCGTCGTGTGCGTCGACGTCGTCGAGGAGGACGTCGCCAGATCCAGATCGGTTTACTGCGACCAGTGTCGCGTTGTGGGTAAGCTAACACTACTGATATTTTTGCTATTATTATTTTTTCCCTTTTTTGGCGGTCTTTTCAATGCCCCCCTTTTGCGAGGTAAAGCCCTACCGTCTGGATAGGACACGTGGACGGACGTGATTTTAGTTATTGGATATTGTCGGTTTCCAATTAATTAATAATATAATAATACAATAAACGTCCCAATAAAGTCTGAACTGAATGCCATGGATAAAAGGAATGAAATATTTTAAATGGGAAAAATAAAAATCGAAGGGAAAAAAAGGAGAATAAAGTGGACAGGTGGATTTATTTTATTGTGGACCCAATCTTTAACCTATTGACTCCACTACCCTTCTATAACATAATGGACAACAGAGCTGAGGCTATTTGAGTCTTTCAAATGTTGCCTTTTAACGATTCTTTACACTATTTATATTTTCGCCTAGGGCTTTTTCCTCGCTCTTCTCTTATTTGTTGGGCTTAAAGCGCCGAAGTTTATGATTTTCGATTTTGTTTGTGTCATTTACTTGAGTTAGGGTGGAGTAATAATCCGGTCAGTTCGAAGCGATACCATTTCATAATCAAGGCAGATGGAAATTCCATTGCTGGTTACAGCAAATCTTGTGGTGGTTGTGGAGCGCCACTGCACATGGCTGATTCTAGGTATGAAATTACTATCAAAGCTCTGTCGGTGTGGCTTTGTCTCGTTTTAATCGATATATATTCACGGTTTGGATGAGTCCCTGTTTATCTCAATACATCTAGAACTCGATCTTTCCCTGTTTTGCAAAAAAGTCCTGTTTCCGATTGGTTTGGTACATTAGCTGCTCCTATCCTACTTTCCATGAATTTTTGTTATTTACTTTTTTTTTTTAATTCTGATGTGTCTTCCTTGTACTGCGTAGAATTTTTTTCCTGAGATGATCTCCATGTACTTATCTGCAGGTGTAAGTCATGCGGTCATATAATGACTACAGAAGATGTTGAAGACTGGATTTATCAGCAGTTGGAGAATACAACTCACCTTTTACACGGGGTTGTCCATGCAAATGGATATGGCCATTTGCTTAGATTGAATGGTCGAGAAGGTGGATCAAAGCGTCTTTCAGGATCTAGTATAATGAGCTTCTGGGACAGACTTTGCCAAGTGCTGGGAGTAAGGTTTGACCATTCTTTCTCACAAATTCCCTTTAATCCCCCTATTTGCAATGATGGTGCTGTTCGTTATATCACGATGATGGTGCATTAACCCTCCTTTTGCTCTCAGGAAAATCAGCGTGATGGATGTTTCCAAGAAACTCGGGATGAATCTCCGCCTGCTTCATGCAGTAGCCAAAGGTCATTCGTGGTATGGGGATTGGGGCTATCGGTTTGCTACTGGAAGTTTCTGTCTGACCTTCGATGACTACAAATTAGCCTTGCAAAACATCTCGATGATGCCATTATCCTTGTTTCTCCAATCCCAAGCGAGGAAGCCAAGGACTCGTCTTGAGGAATTAGTATTATTTTACCAGTCCTTGTCAGAGAGAGAACTTGTACATATTCGAGATCTGTTCTCTTTCTTGATGAGTCTGATTCAAGACAGCTACCATCCTTGTCATAGCATGGATGGTTCTCCTCGTAAGAAACTCAAGATGTCAGAGCCCGAACCCTTGTCCTTATGGACTGCAGATGACATCGGTCGCGTAGAAAATGCCATGTTCAAGGTCTTGCGCGCTGTTAGGGCATCCACCTGGGTGAGCTGGCGCGCCCTTAGAGGCGCTATCTGCAGGGCTGGCTCGCCAGATCTTTTAGATTACTGTCTTAAAGAGCTCAAAGGTAAAGAAGCTGCTCCAGGCATGGTAGTGTGCACCCGATGCACTTCTGATTCAAGTGCAATGGAGTACAGGTTGGTGGTTCTTTTTCATACAAGCTCATTCATAGTGTCTGTCTACACTGCAATTCTCAAATAACATTCTTCTGTTCATCTCTGCCTTCAGGCTCGAGCCAGGAAGCCCATCCACTAACGCTGTAACCACTCCACGAACGCCAAGTTGCCCATCCAAAGAATGCCTTTGGCAGGACATGAAGTATTTCTACGATTGTATGCTTAACCCCGACTCATCTGTAAATCATCTGCCAATGACCTCAAGATACCAAGCAATAGGTTCAGCCATTACAGTCCTAGACTGCAAACAGTTTATGAAGGACTACCACCCCGAGAGTTCTCTAACACTGTCCAAGGCAAAGGCCGTACATCTCTTGTGCGAGATAAACCTAACAGAGCCAGTCGAAGAGCAGGACTTGCCCAAACCCCCGCCAGAGCAAATCGTTCTCCCTCACGACGCCACAATTTCCGACCTCAAGATTGAAACCACAAAGGCCTTCCAAAGCACTTACTTGACTTTCAGAAGGTTCCATGCCGATGAGCTTGTGGGCTACAGCGGTGTGGAGGAGTCCACACAGCTGAAGCTCCTCTTGGGTTCGACCGAGTTTGTTCAGATTAAGGGACGGGTTTTGGGTAAGAAGTGTGGGTCGAGCCGGTTCAGGATGGAGCGGGGGATAGAGAGGTGGGTATTGGATTGTCTTTGCGGCGCGAGAGATGATGACGGCGAGAGAATGTTGGCTTGCGATGTTTGTGGGACGTGGCAACACACGAGATGTTCGGGCATTCCTGATACTTCGGCTGTTCCTTCGGTGTTCTATTGTCGGAGGTGTGTTGTTGGGCTTCAGCGTTGCGAAGTGGAGGTGCGTCGGGACACTGATCTGGCGCCGCCTTTGTAAATAGTTTGTGTATAAAGTTTTTCTTTATTATTTTTTTTTGATTCTCTGTTTCTCTGTGGTCGAATTTGTATGTATAACTTATGAATGTAGGGATTGCTTGAAAAGATTTGACTTGGTAGAAAATCGCCTTTATTTATGTTTAGAGGATTTGTTGTTGTTCAAATCAACCAAAAAGAAGGGGCTCATTTTGTTTGTGAGAACATGGAAGAAGTTGTAAGCGATCATAGCTGTAAGTTACTCAAGAGCAAGCTAGCTAAACCCACATCGCCGCTCTTGCGCTTTCTTGACTACTGCAATTACATGGGCCAGCCAACTTCTTTGATTGTAAGCAAAAGCTCGAAGGTCAAACAGCTTTGCCCATTATATTTTTATTATATCGATTAGTCATACTCATTGGTGGGTAGAAGAAATCTCTAGAACAAAGCGTAAAGGCGAACTACTGTTACACTGTGTTTTTGGAAATAGCCGTCATGCTGTGTTAGTGACTTAGTGATAAACAACGTAACCATGATTGAACTAAAGCACACTGCTGATTTCTCATGGCAAGGAACGAATGGTTTTCAAATAGTCAAACAAGCTTTTCAGCAGACTCCTTTGTATTTCATTATGTCCCATCATGCGCATAAATAATTCCGTCTTTTTTTTACAGACCAACCATATAAATATTATAGGAGTTAATAAGTTTGTTATTTTTGTGGCTATTAGGATTTGGTGTAAATACTACAGGATTTAATCTATTTGTTATCTTTGTGGATATTAGGATTAGGGAGGGGCGTCATTTTTCTTTAGACATGTATAGCAAACACGGGAGAAGGAACCTTTGCATTAGCATTGGTTGTATGTAATTAAGTACTGGCTTACCATAAATGATTGAAAACGATCAAATAAAGATATTAACTTTGTCTCCTCTCGTTTTGCTTCATATTACATTCTGCCAATGAAATGATTTATAGGTCGAATCAATAGTTCTTTCCTTTTTTCCAAAAGTACTACTTATTCGTGTAGTAAGTGTAATGAACTAAAATCCCTTAAATTTTGGTATTAATTCTTTACCATAGTAATATTACATAACATATCCTTTGTCACTTTCCTTTATATATGATACTAATACGCGCATCAAATTCTGTTTTTTTCTTTTCCAATTCCTATTGGTGAAAAACGATATATATTCAAATTCAAGAAGGAATATATAATTGGACGTTCAAAACTTGATATCTGATTCATCTCCTTTAGCCTTCATGTTTTTCGTTTTTCCTTTTCCCCTTTGCTTTCCGTCTTCATAATAATTTTTCGTGAATTGCAAAAAGTAAAAAAAGAAAAAATGATATGATTAACACATGAAGAAGACACATGATCGGTTGTGTGTGTGTCCAGTCGATTTCGCAGTTTGATAGTCAACTCCATACTTTTATTAACAAAAATGAATAAAAGGAAAAATTATGAGCAACGATTTTGTTTGGGTCCTCAAATATATTTTTCCATCATTACTTGCTTTCAGAGCAGAACCACTAGCTTTTGTCCCAATTTTTTAGTCCACAAATTTGGAGAAGAGAAAGACGCAAAATAGTGTTATTTTGAATAGTGCTATTACAAAAGTAGATAACTTTCCCACCCTATTAAAAAACTAATCAACTTCTTTTATTTTAATTATTATTAATTTTAGTTTTCACCACAAATCTTTTTAATATTGCTTTTTTCACCATAATCATTTCAAATTCTCAACAAAATTATCCATAACTATATTTTTAACTCTTTTTAATAATTTCATGAACTAAGAAATCTCATATTTCAATTTAGTAATTCAATACTAGTGATTTAATTTCGAGGATATTACTAAGAAAATAACATCAAATAAACCATAATCCAAATCATTAGTTGACAATAAGAACCCTTTTATATTGTAATAAATTATGTTATTATTATTATTATTATTATTATTATTATTATTGTGTTGTTGTTGTAATTCTGTTCGCTCTATTTTCGTTCAAGTTTGCAAGCGTGTGTTGATCCATATGAATATGTTCAAGATGATTATCGAGATATTGGAGACAACATATTCTTATCAGTTTGGGTGTCCATTAGATAAGTCACGTTGAAAAGCTCATTTTCTTCTGATAAATATCCTTATTTACGTCCGGAGAGAAAGATCGGGCGTAAGCGATCACGAAGATATCCATGTGAAATGGATCGGATGTCTCACAAGAAAAACGCAAGGGAAAACTATGATGAGTTGTAACAAAAAAAATTAGAAAGTTTTGTTAAATAATACTTATTTGAACATTCTATGAACTATTAATTACATTTTTTCTTGAGTTTTTTTGTTTGTTGTTGCGTTAAATAATATTTCTTAACATATATGTTGACTGATTCCAATGGTAAATGGCGAGAATGTGAAAAAAAAATAATGAGTGAAAAGTATTTTGGAATTAAAATATAATTAAGAGGAATTGCTTTACCTATTTGACGTAATAATAGAGATATTGTAATTTAAAATAACTTTGTGGTGAAAACTAAAAGTAATATTAGTGTAAATTGAAAATGTTGATTAGTTTTGTAATAGGGTGATAAAGTTATCTAATTTTGTAATAGTACTGTCCAAAATAACACTATTTGTGTTATTCTATCCACAAATTTGAATAACCTTATTTGGGTTCTGAGCGAAAGGGGTCGATGAAATGGGGTTTATTTTCAGTCTCACACACAAAAGAAGGGTAATTATTATATCTTGATTTTTAGAAGCAATATATCTTACATCTTAGCTGTACTATTCCTTATTCGTTAATGTGCTATTATAAAAACCTGCATAACATGCAGCCTTGATCTTTACAACTTCCATTATTTCTCAGGTTCAACACATAATAATTTGGTTAATTCACAATGCTGCTTCTGATTCAGTACCTCTAGTCTAGATTTTCTCTTAGTTGCATATCAGAAACTTTTCTGCAAAAGAACTAAGAAAAGGTTCGTCCACACACAAACATATATATAGTACACAGCAGACATGGCAGAGTATGAACAGTATGGGTCGACGCCGAGGATGTCGTCGGCGTCGGCGACTCCGGGGACTCCAACGCCGCTGATGGCGTCGTCGTCGATTAGGATTGACTCATACGATCGGAAGTCAATGCCTCGGTGCAAGTGCTTACCCATCGACGCGCTTACCTGGGGCGCTCCACACACGTGCTTCGCAGACTTCTCTCCGCCAGACATATCTCTCACTCGCAAGGTAATAATAATAACAATAATTAAACTCATTTTGATTCTCCCAAGAAATATTTATTTATTTATTTGCTTGTATATATATTTACGATCTAGCATAGAAGTAGAACTAGCAGCCGCTGAACTATACTGCATCAAGTTCGTGTAGCCTTCGGCGTATATTTAAGTATATTTTTATATTTTCCTCTGTTGGCTCAGTTGACTTGTGTTTTCTTTACACAGTTCCCTATGTGATTTAGTTCCGAAGTGAAAACCAAAAAACAACTACTTTCTTCTTATTAAAAGTTGAGCTTTATTAACCTATAAATATATGTATATAATATGTGACACTGACTGATAGGTTGGAGCGGAGTTTGTGGGGACGTTCATCCTCATGTTCGCGGCAACGGCGGGCCCCATAGTGAACCAAAAGTACTCAAACAAGTCAGAGACGACGCTCATAGGAAACGCCGCCTGCGCCGGCCTTGGCGTGATGATCGTCATCCTTTCGACGGGGCACATCTCAGGCGCACACCTAAACCCTTCTCTTACCATAGCCTTCGCCGCACTGAGGCACTTTCCGTGGGTCCAAGTCCCAGCCTATATTGCCGCTCAAGCCTCAGCCTCGATTTTCGCTTCCTTCGCACTCAAAGCAGTCTTCCACCCACCCTTTATGTCTGCAGGTGGGGTCACAGTCCCAAGCGTAGGCACTGCCCAGGCCTTTGGGTTGGAGTTTCTCATCACCTTCAATCTATTGTTCGTAGTCACAGCCGTCGCCACTGATACCAGAGCAGTGAGTACGTAGTATACACACACACACACACACACACATATATATATATATACACACACACACGCTATAATTTATTGTTTTATTTATTTGCAATGACATATGTGTTTATATATATGTAAGGTTGGGGAGTTGGCGGGAATAGCAGTTGGAGCGACAGTTATGCTGAACATTCTTGTCGCTGGGTGAGTCATATGATGTGTATATATTTACACACTTACTAGTGATTAAAGAAGAGGATGTGTAATAATTAATGGTTATTGGTGGTTAATTATAGGCCATCAACTGGTGGTTCGATGAACCCTGTTAGAACCCTCGGGCCGGCGGTAGCATCGGGTAACTACGAGTGTATATGGATATATATGGCGGCGCCGACGTTAGGGGCTTTGGCTGGTTCGGGTATTTACACGCTCGTCAAGCTGAGAGATGATAATGATATGATCCGCCGCGCAGGAGTTTCAGCAGGCGCTAACTAAACTAAACAACACAATAATAATCTCGATGTCGTATGGATGATGCGCCTGTGATTCAAACATGTGTTTGAGGATGTTATAATAAAAGAAGTTAAAGAAAGAATGATGATGTGATGATGCATTGCTGGTTGTTATTGTTGTTGTCCTTGAGAGATGTGAGTTAATTGGTTTCAATTCAAATAGATAGACAGAAAACATTGAGATTATTGATGTTAGTTTAAGATTATTATTATTATTACCAATGTGATCTTCTCTTCTCTGCTTGCGCTTATTTTAAGTTACGATTGGGATGGGATGGGGCTGTTTCTTATTCAAAACACAATGCTTGACGTTAATAAATACAGCTAATTCGATGACATTGACATCGCTTGCGATACAACAAATCTTATTTTCCTGAAAATAATAATAATAATTAAAAAAAAAGGTCCTACCGGGAGTCGAACCCAGGTCGCTGGATTCAAAGTCCAGAGTGCTAACCACTACACCATAGAACCCAATTCCACCCACAATATCTTTGTCTTTTAGTTTTCTATATTAGCCTAAATAATGTCGAATCAATTTCTTTTGCAGATAAGTAAAAAGATGGGATGCTACGCACTCTGTCTGACTCGTTCTTACGCGGAAAACTAAATCCACAATAATATTAAGGGAACACTTTTCGTCTGCTGTCTGTGAGTAGTTCGTCGACGTTTACATCATCAATCATCACATCAGCTAATATAATTCACAAACTAAACTATATAATTAGAATAAAGATTCTACATGCTCAAGACTGATCACAATCAATAATAACACGAACAACAAAACATAAATTATTTTAATAATGACCGAGGACGAAAAGACGAAGAAGAACTGTCCAAGATCTGATGTCGATGAGGATGATTATTACTATGGTAGTCGTTATGGTAATGGTGACCTTTACCATGTGACGTAGACGACGAGGACGACGTTTCTCTTTCTATCTTGGATTTCAGATGAGTGAAATCTTGAGCAGAACATGGAAGAGTCAAAGGGCCTGCTGTGTTGTAGCCATACACTTCTCGAGATCTATCAAGAAGCTTTTGAAACAAAGGGTGATACAAGTATGAGATTGGTATCGTATGCCTTTCAAGCCCATCATCATCTTCTTCTTCTTCTAACCCTATTTGAACAGTCAGCCAACCTTTCTTCACCTTCATCTTCTTCTCATCATACATCTCTCTCTCTCTCTCTCTACCCTATTAATTGTGTGTTCTAAGATGATGATGATGAGGAGGAGGAGGAGGTACTTACTAGATATATGATCAATATATAGAAGGATTTATTTATAATGAAACAACTTGATTAACTATTAAATATTATACACTAGTAGTGATTCTTTCGGTGGACGGAGTTATATGGTGCTTAGCCGTAGTGGTATGTGTCGGCCGTACATATACGGAATCTAATGATGGAGAGAACTCGATGACATCGCACTTAGTGCTCTTTGCTTTGTTGATCGTGGATTCCTAAGCGTGTGGTCACCCTTTTTCATTTTTTTTTTCGTATAAATGGAGTAAGATTACATGCAGGCTCTCTATTCTCTATACACATTTTTTCCTTTGACAAGAAGTTGATATTTTCTAGGCCAACGTCTACAAGAATATAACTTGTTTTCGATGAGAGTGACGTTTAATTAATCTTTGATTGTGGTGCGAACAATTACGTACGATCATGTGTGTAATGGAGCCGTTATGAAATATAATTATTTTAACTTTTTTAAACAACAAAAAATTATTTTTTTTGATCTGTAAAATATTGATCATAATGGCATTCCAACTTGAAATCCTCTAGCATATGCTTCCAAAATAAGAACAGAAACGATTTATCAATATAAAGGTATTATTATGTTATGTAGCTTCTTAATGCAGTACGTGGAATCTTGACATGGGCCGATTTGTTATGTTATTAATCATCTCAGCTTGGTGGAAAAATTCCACAATGATATAAAGTCCTTTTGGTGATATGTCTTACCTCAACCACAGATTTCGTAGTAAGAAAAAATGTGTCGTGTCGATTGGTTTGATAATCCTTTTTTAATCGAAAAATCTCATTTTGAGTGGAGAGAAGTATGTTGTGATACATACATTCCATTCCACATGGAGAAGTATCTTTAAAAGTTAGATGCAAATAAAAGGTTCGTCAAAAAAAAGTAACACTCTTGAAAACGAATTAACATTTTCATCCAAATTTTCATTTAAGATAAATAAATAACGTGTATCAATAATATAATCTTCACCGTCACTCTGATAGAAGCCAATCATCAGGCGCCACTACTAAACTTAGCCAAGCCACATCGTGGTCAAGCTATCAAATATTCTCTTATGATATTGAAATGATGTGATTGACACGATAGAGATATATCATCGTTCGAGAAAATTAGTCGTCTGAGTGATGAGTGAATGAAATGACGTGTCGTGAAGCAACAGAAACATTTTTTTATATGATAATTGCATCTCAGGAAAAAAAATCACTTTGAGTCAGCTATTGCTGCATAATTAATCGTTTGTGTTACGGTTCTTACAGTTTGCTAATACTCAACTCTACTTTCATAGAGATTAAGTAATATTTCAAGACATATTTCTGATTCTCAATCTACCTAGACTTGCTGTTATTTTTACCGAGTAATATCTGATTCGCACGCTCTTCGTCCTCTTCCATCCTTCTCCTTCTAGCAGCTTCTTCCTTCTGTCTTTGGATCATTTCCAACTCCCTCAGTCTTTCTGCTTCTTTCCTCTGCTGCTCGAGAGCTTCCCTTCTCTGAGCTTCTTCTACTCTTCTTCGGTTTTCTTCGAGCATCTTATCGAGCTCTTCTCTCTCCCGTCGAGCTTTTTCCTGTTCCATTTCACGATCCCACCAAATTAAACAGATCCAAAAATCAGACAAGATAACTGAGTTGTCAGCTATCATGCTTTGAGGAACAAGAATGACAAGACTATAAGAGAATGACAAATGAGTATAGAATAAGGAAAATGATCTGTCAAATGAAGCAATGCAGGATTAGACCGCCATACTTCTTTGGCTCTTGCCTCAGCAAGAGCAGATTCCTTTTCTTTCTGAAGCTGAATTTTGACGTCTTCAAGCATCTTCTTTCGACCTTCTTCCACGAGTCTTTCTATTTCTAAACGAACTTCCTCGGAGCCCATTCTCTCATCAACCCTTCTACGAATTTCCTCCTCTATTCTCCTTGCAGTCTCTTCTTCCAACTGCTTGAGCTCGGCCTCATGTTGCAGCCTAAAAGAGTAGCATTGATTCGTTGTTTTCAATTTATATTACAAGATACTACCTACCAATAGTACAGACTGTGGTTTGAGCAAATATAGCAAATGCAGCCTACAACAATCATGAGGTTGATTGAATGAAAATAGAATATAAACAGCACGGACTATGACAAAACCACAATTGACATTAAGTTAATACATTAAAGTCTCACCTTTTCTTTTCTTCTTCCTCCTTATTCAATTTTTCGGTAGCATTCTTAAGCCCGGCCGACGTTGAGGGTGGATCACGATATTCTGGTGAAGGAGATGGTGATGAACTTTTGGTTCTACGATTTCTATGTTGATCAGGTGTCCGAGAATGGCTATTGCGACGCCTGTAAGAGGAAGAACGGCTCCTTCGTCTTCGTGGAGTAACAGAACGACTTTTATGCCTGTCTGGACATAACCCATGCTCATTAATGAAAGAAAACCTTGTTCCCATGTCTCTGCATGATACTGATACCGCATACATGTTTTTCTCAAGCCTTTCAAAACCGCGAACGGGCTTATTCAATTTTGTTCAAAATGCACACTTTTTTTTTTTTTTCTCTTTTTAATGAGAGAGTCGAGTCAGTATTCAATCATGCTTAGCTCGGTTCAACTCATAACATCTTTAACTCGATTCAAGCAAAATAGCTGCTGCCAAGTTGAATACGAACAGAATCAGGTTTCTTCAGATCGAAAAATCTTCAAATTGCGCGATGGGTTTCCCAGACTTCGATGGACATTAATGGTAGTAAAAAAGAGGTAATAGCCGGGGAAGGACATTGATAGAGCTACCTGGAACGAGGAGAACGCGAAGAGTCGCGGCGGGTGTTGCGGCGCGCGGAGTGTCGGCGGCTTACGGCGGGCGACGGAGACCGCGAAATACTCCGAGGCATAGCTTTTCTTCGAAGGTTGAATTTTTAGGGAACGGAATTCGCTATATTGCCAAATTCAGAGTCAGTATAAGTCAGTGTGAGGTGAATGGAATAGATCCAAATCGTTTCCAAAGTCGGGTTTGAAATGAAGTGGGCCGCACTATGCGGCTATTTGGGCTAACTGAAGCTCGGCTCTTCTCCTTGGACCAACAGCAGTGGAGTTTTCTATTAATGAATACAATCACCAATCACCGCTAGGATTACAAACAGTACACTATGAGGATTTTGACACGCAAAACTGAAGCTACAAATATTAGGCTTGGCTTGGCTGAGATACTAATACATGCTGTTCCGCGTCTCAGAGACTATGATTGATACAAAAAGGGAGAAAAAGACCGTTTTAGTTTCTCAAGTGGCAAAAAATTGACTTCTTTAAGCAATGGCGTACTCGAGCCTTTCTTGCTCCTTAGGACGCCATGTCGATTTTTGGGCACATAGCAAGCCTTCCTTGTCCTTAGAGTACGTCATGCGAATTTCCCATTTCATGGACTTGAATTTGCTTTCGAGCTCAGCAATGGCCTCAACGGTGTCACGCACGATGATTTTTCCCCCGGGCCTTAACATTCGATCAGCCTCAGCTACCAAAGCAGTCAAGTTGCACCTGTTGACAAATATCATGTAAGGCTTAGGAAACTATGTATTGGGAACACATCAATTAAAAGATATGTTAGAGAACTCACTTCCTTCCAATCTTGGAGAAGAGATGATCAGCATGGAGAAGATCGTAAGATCTTGGGTAAGTACTGAACGATTCACACCAATCGTGATAAATTCCAAATAGACCTCGCTCATATATAATGGGCAGTGTATCGGGTGCATCAATAGAAACAATATTCATCACCCAGACATTCAAGTCCTTAAGAGCAGCTGCAAACCTGTGAAGGATACGTCCCATACTCAATAAGACTAACTGATATTGTATTTTTACAGGATTTGGCCGTTATGTTTTTTGCTTACCCTCCATAAACCGCACGCATGTCCATGACATTCCTAACATTGGACCAGTTAATACCGAGCCCTTTAAGATATGAATTGCTCACTACGCGTTTCCAGTGTTGGTAATCTGCAGTAAAATCTTCAGGAGCTGGTTTTCCGTATACTCCAACTTCAGAAGTTGATAACCAATACGGTACACTCGCAACCCTTGAAGGCCATTCTTCTGGCCATTGAGAGCCTCGTTCGGTTGAAGCGACGGGCACTTTGTGCATGCATGCTTGTAAAGGAATGTTCCTGTGCATATTAACGAATGAAATTGAATGATGGTTGAGTTCGTATTTCATTTCGTAGTTGAAGAAGAGAAAAAAAAAGGTTAAGTGAAATAAGGAAATAAATATACCAAGCAGCATTTGGATCATCAGACTCTTGGCACAGCGGAGGATCGTTTTGTGATCTCTGTTCATAGCACTCGTTTGTCATGGGCTTGCGATAGACAGCGATTCCCACTCCATTTACCTTGTCTTTTGTGATTGAGATAACTTCCCAGCACATCGCCTCAGTCAATTTTTTCATTGCTGAAAATATTAACACGAGATGATTTATCAGAGATGAAGTGTCACATAAAATTCAAGAAGATAAAAAATGGGCTGTACCTTCCCAAATCTCAACGTCTTCAGGAAGTTTTTGGTAGATGGGAGTAGCTGACCAGACAAAGAAACCACCCGGCCGTAGTAAACGATTCAGCTCCAAGAGAAGTTTGCCACCTTGATTATGTAAGACAATTCGAATTTCACATTATTACAGTTCACATAAAGGAATTTCTATCACGGGCATTCTCAAAACGCAGCACACTAAATTTTCTTGAACCTGTCTTTTACAGAACTAAATATACCTTCAACGTGCCAGGGAACCCTGCAACGTGCACAGTGAACAACATCGAAAACTCTCCCAGGATATGGAAGCCTCTTAGTACCCATAACAGCAGATATTGCTGGGATTCCTCTTTCTAATGCGAATTGAACCTGAGCTTCATGTTCGTCTTTTGGGGCTAGCGACATGGCAAGAACATCTCGATCAAACAGAAAACCACCGAAGCTAGCAACACCGCAACCAACATCTAAAATCACCCGAGAGCGTTTTCCCCAGGCAACAACAGGGACAGACTAGAAATAAACAATTGAATCCATCCAGCCAGTTAAATTGCATTTCCCAAAAAATTTACATAGAGCACAATGAGGCTGATTTTGTCAGCAACAATCGATATATTACCTGCTGTATGAAGTCAATGTAATGAAGAGCACCATGCTTAAACTGGGTTCCACCACCAGGGAAAGTAAGATATTCACCGCTAACCTTTACCCAGTTCTGATGTCCTTTGACCTCAGCTAGCTTGGTGTGAGGAACATTGTGATACCAAATCTGAAGAAAGTCCATGCAATAGGTAACAAAAACAATAATAAATGTTACTACATGAGCATGTTTTGAAGTCTTAATACCTTTTCCCGACTCGTGGGCCATTCAATTGAGCGTCGGTATCCATCAGGCAATGGCACAAGGCATGTAGGTGGATTTTCAGGGCAATGCCTCTCTCTGTGTTCGTAATGCTTCGTTGATGGAAGTTTCCTTATGGCTTGTAAGTTATCAAGACACGGTATATAATCTGGTCCAGCGCTTGTATTGCAAACTTTCCAACTGAAACTAGATTGATCATCCGAGTTAGAAGATGCCTGTGTTTCTTTCTCATTTTTCGACTCTGCAGCCTGAGTTGAGAATGCTCCATTTTGGGTCGTTGATTCGCTAGAAAGCTCTGATTGAGCTCCTGAAGGAAACGCATCACCAGAATTATCCTTCTTATAATTAGAAACTTGATCAGAACCCTCACCGTTCTTGTTATCAACTTTCTCTTCTGTTTGATTTTTATCTCCAACTGTTTCACCTGAATCTTTGTCAGATTTCTTATCAAGGTTATTTTTCTCGGTCGTCTCTTCTTCAGCTTTAGAATCATCAATTTCTTTCCCATCAAAATTCTTTTCGCCATTTTCTGAATCCGCCTTTTTCTCCTCTCCGTTTTCTTTATTTTCAGCCTCAGATTTCTCTTCCTCATCGGTTTTTCCAGAATCATCACGCTTATTATTCTTATCTTCCTGAGTGTCTCCCTTCGTGGAATCTTCAGGCAAATCGCCTTGATTGTCTTCAAAAGGCTTTGGTTTCTCATCGGTCAAAACATTACTATCTTCATTCGCATTATCGCCGCTATCATTTCCAGAATCATTGTTATTCTCAGACATAGGATTGGTAACAGGAATTTTCACCTCATTCTTGTTCTCCTCAGAAACATCAGACTTCTGCACCGGGACAACTGACGATGATGTCATCATCCATACCCCAACTAGACATAGGGCTACGAAAACGACGACTGTGACTGTCGAACAGTAGCTTGATGACGACTTTCTGCCGTCGACTCTAGAGTATTTACCTTGTGCCATGCTTCAAAATTCTTTTGTTTTAGCCAAAGTTATCTGCTAATTCACCTGTGAGACGAAGTAATATGACATTTTAGATCTGTCTTGAAAGTCAATAATGATTTCAGATTGCAAAATGGAAGCGATGCTATACAATCAAATAATTTACCAAATAACAGGACTCTTAACTCTTAAGCAAAAGTTAAAAAATTAATGCTTCAATGATAGATAGCTGACCTATTAACAGAAAGCAGGATCTTAATTAAGTAACACAATCTGCTCTGTTTTTAAACTACATTAAATTAGGAATCACCACTCCGTCAATAGATCACATTGATTGTTGAAGATAACGAGTGCGAGATCAGCTAAATCCATATCAGGACGGAATATACCAAAATTGATCTGTTGACCCTCACAAATCTTAAACAGCTCAGATCTAAAACGCATACCAAATACAAACCAAGCATCAGCTCCATGATCATCATAACCAAACATAATAACATAAATCGAAGGTAAACATCTCAAAATAGCAACAACTACAACAACGATGACAACGACGAACATCACAGAGAAAATAACGAATCAATCGGTAAGCTAGTTTCTTAAAAGAGATCACCTTTCTTGATATGCTTCCAAAATGCAGAGATCTAAAGCTGATGCTTCATTAATACCTCATTTCCTCTGCGAAGCTCAACAACAGTGTCGGTGGTGTGCGAGATTGGTAGGTGCGTAATCTTGAAAACAAAGCTGTGGAATTTCAGGTGTATATTTATAAAACGCGTCTGTGCATATTTATAAATTTATTGCGATATGCATGTCATTTTTATTTTATACGCTTCTCAGATCAGTGTAATTAGGGAAAGTGTATATAATATTTATCTGAATAGAAATTTACATTGACACCACAAGAATGCCGTGAAGGTGAAATCGGTAATTAACTATACGCGTCGGCGCTATAAATAAATAAGTGAATTAAATTACCTAAAAATAGTAAGTATAATTAAATTTAGGAAAAGACTATGCCGACAACGATCCACAAGAACGCGACTATAACATGTTCTGCCTCAGATCCAGTGTCAGCTCACTTACGTATCAATTACATTTAAATTACAGTATTTTACATCCTATTTAATGTACATTTTGAATTGAATCATGCAATGGGCTGATAAAAAGTTCTCCGAGAATTGTTGTGGCTGAGTGTTATTCTTTGGTAATAAAGGGACCGGATAGCAATTAGTTGAGAAACAAATTCATCAAATTGCCGGCGACGACGTAATGTTTCTTTTTCAATTACAAATTACTGTGTGTGGAAAACGGAGACGGAGTTGGAAGAGAAATGCAACGAATATTCGGAAAAGTGATATCGGAATGGGCAGCTCAGGCCGAGTCGACTCCGACGCCGTTTCTATATTGCGTTAATGGAAATGACGAATTTGGGATCAGAGTCGTCGTCACTGATTTTCGATCCAACACCTTCGAGGTGGTCAAGTCACGGCAACAGCTCGAAGACTTGGTATCACTTTCTCTTTTCCTCCATTTGTTCGGCTAACCAACTCTCTATAGCGAGTTATCAGCCCGATTCTTAGGTTTCTCTGTGAGTGATATTGGTGCTTCAACGGTGGAAAACCAGCTCGTTTGCTACCTGGTCAGACAAAATTTATGATAATTGCACCCAGTGTTTGGGTTTGAGGTCGAGATACTGTTGGTTGAGCTCTTGGTTGCTTAAAACATCAAGCTTGACTGCTTGTTAGTTGAATTCGAAATCGTATCGTATTTTTTTTTTTTTTGGTTAATTTTGCCCGCTTCTGTTTGTCTAGTTGGCAGACACATTTATTTATGACATGATTTGATTGTCAGTGGCAGGCCTTCTAATTTATGTAATAAGCTTCTGTGTTAGTGTCTCGGGTTGTGGCAATTACCTTTTTTCGTTCTGAGATTTGTTGCCTTTTGTTTCTTCAGAGGGATGATATTGGAGTAGGTGGCTCATGGCCGGAATTTGTAGATTACATCACGACTTCCTTTAAATCGGGCGATGTGAAGCTTAGGCTCGAGGGTTTATCAGAGTTGGGAGGTATCGTATTAATAATCTTACTGATGATCGATCATTGTCCGGGAATGCAAAGATGAGAGTTTTATGGTTCCCTTGTAACTCGTACCCAGTTACCCGTGACATTTGAAGTATCAAATATTGTCCTTTAACCCAATCCCTTACCTTATGTTGCATACATTTTGTGAAGGAATGTGATGCCATATCACGTATACACATATCAAATGATTTGTTTGTTTATGCAGTAATTTCTCAATGCATGGGACCTAAAGTTCGAAATTGTTCGGTCCTTTCTGTAATGTACCTCTTTTTTTAGGTGCTTCACGTGCGAAATTTATCGGCCAAAAAAGCGAAGGGGATGCCTCGCATATCTCTTTCCCTCAATAAACTCGTCACTGGTGCTGCTGGTGAGGCAATGGCAATGCTGTCACTAAAGCTCTATGAAGATTTCAAGGATGTGGAGACTTCACTTATAGAAGGTCTCTCAATGATCAATTGCTACAAATTTTTGTTTTCACCTGAGATGAATACCATGTTTCCCATGGAGGATTCATTTTCACGTGTTGTCATGAATTAATGTTGATCATTTTCCAATTTTCATTTTTCATGTCTAGAAAAAGAGAGCAAAATCCAATTGACCAAGGTTGTAGCTGATCAACAGGTAGTTCACTCTTTGGACTTGCATGCAAAGCTCTTATTGGATTTGCCTAAACTTTGTTAGCCATTTCTTCGATGCCTCATTAGAATAGTCATGTAACTAATGGCTATATGAGTTTGGAAACGTAATATATATTTGGTCTATAGCTTAAGCTGGACTTGCAAAGAGTTCGAAGACGACAAATAACTAATTTGTTTTACTGGTGAAACTGGTTATAAACTTAAAAGTCTTTGACGCTGATTTATTCAGGAAAAGAATGCCACTCTCCAAAAGCAGTTGGACATGGTATTCTATTCAGGGAAACACAAGTCGCAGAAGATAAATAATGCAGACGACAAAAATTCTCGTTCACCAGGTATTCTTACGGCATAAGTTGCTCACAGTTATCTACGATAGCATTTTTTTTTTATTGTTATTATAATTCCCGTTTGAAATAACTACTTGCAGACAAGCACGGCGATCAAAAGCCCATGTCGACAAAAGTTGCTAACCGTGTCGTTCCAGCCCATCGAAGGTTTAATAAATTTGCAGATTGATTAGCCATGC
Organism: Craterostigma plantagineum; assembly: GCA_027422505.1. Lineage (NCBI taxonomy): Eukaryota > Viridiplantae > Streptophyta > Magnoliopsida > Lamiales > Linderniaceae > Craterostigma > Craterostigma plantagineum. The sequence continues at coordinate 131,905 of JAPQWV010000495.1, forward strand.
TGTTAAAATAGTATCTAATAAAGCATTGTCTTGTTTTGTAGGTCTAGAGTAAGAGGAGTTTTTTTAAACGACACTGAAGATGATTCAAAGCCAGATGCATAAAAAATAAATAAAAAAAGTAAAGGTCATCCAGAAGACAATTTTAGCCTCTCTTTTTTCAGTGTCTTGTACAGATTTTTTTGTACAGATAGATGAAGTCGTTGTAGAACTGTATACATATTCTGGTTGTTTTTGGCACTAGATTATATTTACCGAAAAAATATTAATAATTTTCAAAGTTTAGCATCCATATTAGCTCCATAAAAGCTCGGATTCTCAACATCTTTCATATGCTTAACAAGACAAAGAAGCAGGCTCCCTACAACCTCAGACATGAAGATATCTTCTGCTACAAACACATGCCTTACATCATTCACCTCAATCCAACTACACCCTGCTTCCTTCTTCAAGTCCATGTCAGCTACAACACTTCTCATCTTTCTTGCATCATCCCATTTACCAGCTGTTGCGAAGACATTGGACATCATGACGTATCTTCCTGCGTTTTCTGGTTCGAGCTCAAACAGAGCTTCAGCGGCCATTTTTGCGAGTTTTAGGTTTCCATGCACGCGACAAGTAGCCAACAGAGCACCCCACATGCTCAAGCGATCTGCAGAACCACAAGGGGCCTTCTTTATCACTTCATATGCTTCTTCGAGTCTGTTCTTTCGCCCGAGCAAATCGACCAAAATCGCATAGTGCTCTTGTCTTGGAGTTAAGTTGAACTCGCTCTGCATTGCATTTAGAAGTCCAAGTCCTTCAGACACCAAACCTGCGTGGCTACAAGCTGATAGAACTGCAACAAATGTCACCTCATTTGGTTTCACATTTGCTCTTAGCATCTCGTCGAAGATGGCAAGTGATGATTCACCGTGCCCGTTCTGAGCGAACCCCGTTATCATCGAATTCCAAGACACCGTGTCTTTGTTGTCAAGTCTATCGAATAATTTCATCGAAGATGTCATGTCTCCACATTTACTGTACATGTCGATTAGGGCGTTGGTTACAAACACATTATCAAAGATTGTGGTACTTGTAGATCTAATCTTATGACCATGGATCTGTTTGCCCTTTCTTACGAGAGCTAGCTCCGCGCAGGCGCTCAAAACACTAACGTATGTGACATCGTTCACATGCACACCTTCCTTCTGCATTTTGACGAAAAAGGAGAGGGCTTTTTCACCTTCCCTATTCCTAGCTAAGCCGTTGATCAGCGCAGTCCAAGAAACCTCGTTCTTAACTGCCGTTTGATCAAAGAGAAAACAAGCATCATCCATTTTACCTGCAGCGGAGTAAGTAACGATCATCGAAGTCCAAGAGACGACGTCTTTCTCCTTCATACGACTGAAAATCCTCCAAGAACTCTCTGGCACAGAGCATTTCCCATAAGCGTCTATCAGAGAATTACGAACAACGACATTCAAGTCCAAACACGTCACAATACTAATTCCATGCACCTGTCTTAACAGCTCCAACGTATTTGACCCAGCACATGCCTTCACTAGACCCGTGATGCTAACCTCGTCCAAGAAAATGCCATTTTCATGACTACTATGCATGTGCATTCCTTTTGCCACTTCGATCGCTTCCTCGTAAAACCCACCTCGGAGAAAGCCCCAAAGTATGCTATTGCAGGTGATGACGTTTGGTTCGGGCATTTCATCAAACAGATGATGAGCTTCTTTCAAGCAGCCCATCTGACAATATGCTGAGATCAGCGTGTTCCAGGAGCGCGTGTTCTTGGACGGGACGTCGTCGAAAGATTTACGGGCACAGTCTATGGCGCTACATGCGGAGTAAAGCTGTATCAAACGGTTGGTGAGAAAAGTGTCGACAAAGAGAGCTGTTCTGATGATATGGGAGTGCAGTGTTCTTCCAAGCCTGAGATTCTTAGTCTTAACGCAGCTCGATAAGAGAGTTGCAACTTGATTATGGTGGTGGCGGCCATCATCTCGTTGCATGGCATTTATACCGGCGAGAGAGACTAATATACGCACAAGCATACATTGATCTTCTTACACATGGCCAAATCCATTCCTCGTCTGAGAGAGAGCAGCAGCTTTAACACCTTCGTCAAACTGGTGAAGTTGCACGCCTTTAGGTTAGATGATGACTTCAAAGGGTCGTTGTCTCCCTCCACGATCGGCCAACCAAGACTTGTCGACAGTCTCGTGGTGATGTTATTTGCTACGCCGTCATGGATCACGTTCTTCTCTATGCAATTTAATTTCATTTTTGTTTTGGTGTTCTGTTACTTATGAGTTTGAGCCTGATATCGAAATATAGGTTTAGTTAATCATCAAGTATACGTAGCCCAGAATTTTGAGAAAGTCCCAATGCTTTGGTCTTCGTTACTGTGTTTGTTTATTACCCCCCCTTTGCTTGGCAAGATCCTGACAACCTGTTAAGCTCCCAGGGGACTTGCATGTCCCGAACCCGAACTGAACCGTGCACACATACTGCAAAGTTATTCGAGCAACTAAGACTGAAAATTACTTAACAAACAACTCCAAGGAACGACAAAGGACTGTTAAACAAAATATCACGACAACACAGAACACAAGTTTACCGTGCAGCATTCCTTAGCAGAATAAGAAAACCAAATTCAACAAATGAGTAAAGCCAATCTTTCAGTTGCAATTTCCAGCACCTAAAAAGTCGATCAACTCAATGCTTTTGCCACCTTTTGCTTCATCGGACTTTGAAACTGGAAATAACTCCAACATGGCATTAGCATTCACATCAGACATCAAAGAAGCTCCACGCTGCTCCCAACCATAGCTAAACATATTCCCAGCATATGACGATGGACCATTCCAGGTTAAGGGCATTGTTTGTTCACCCTCTTGTACGACGCTGAAGCTCGATGGAAAACCATCGTAATCAGCAACTGGGCAGGGACATTTTGAAAGGTGTGAGCCAATGGGAACTGCTGATGAATCCTCCTTAATTGATCCCGAACCATGACGCTCTTCAATGGAGGCATATTGAGCTGCGTCTTTGAAAAACCTTGTTTTGACCAATATATGGTACTGATTCTTCAGTTGGTTATCAGTTCGACCAGGGAAGAAATGCACCATTGATGCCCACTTGTTTCCAAACTCTCGTTGGAGGTCGAGAAGCCTAGCTTGTTCTACAGCAGTAAATGGTGTTTTCTTGAGTTTTGGATCTAAATGATTCATCCACCTCAACCTACAGCTTTTCCCTATGAGAAAGGAACCAAAAAATCCACAAACTCGCAAATTTAAAAAAAAACTTACGAACAAAATATGTAACCAGAGATTCGATAGAATACCTGTTCTTCCTTGGATCTTTCGAGCAATGAACTCCCACTTCCCTGGACCGTGTTCTTCAACAAGCTTAGCTAACAGATCATCTTCCAAAACTGTCCAATGGCATTTGATGTAAGGACGGCACTGTTTGCCGTTAGATCCATTACCTTCTCTGACGACTTCCATTGAAGAAACTTGCGACAAAGATAAGTTTCAACCGCTACCCTATTTCTCGGCAGATATAAAGTCCCAAATGAAATAAATGGAGACAACTACATAAGGATGGATTGATTTAAAGCTGCAAGGAGGTCAATAATCTTAAACCGATTTCGAGAATGCACTGGGATTACCTAAATGCGGATCTAACATTCACTGAATCGTGCTAAAATGTTTAACGCTGCGTAACCGAGCAATAAATTGCTCTAACATCCTTGGTGAACTTTTTCCACACGTCAAACGTTTCAGTAAATGCAGGTTTGTCGTATTCACCAAACATCAGAGATGAAGATGGAACTTTTGACAATATAGTTCCATTTATTAATGCATGCGTTAAAGTGAAAAGTGACCAACGTAAAAAATTTCTATATTGAAACATAGCAAACGAAAAAAAGATGAAAAAGAAGAAATAATTATTTTGTAATAGGTAAGAGCTCAAGATTGCTCGGAAGCTAATGACTTCTGAGAGTAATTGGTCCAAGAACATTCAAAAAGCAATCAAGATTTTATAATCATAACCAGATGAAACATCAAAATTCAGTCATGAGTAAGCAACTTCGCATACACGAGGAAATCGAACAGCATTAATAATATACACGACCAGTGGAACTCTATCTACAAACATACCATGGTCCGCATAACAAACAGCTGGGCTGATTTTCAGTAGACCAACTTCGTAATATTTGCTAGTACTAGCATCTCTAAGTACTGATAGTGCTCAACTAAACCTAAGTATCTCACCATTCCATTACATAAAACTGAAGCGGTTTTACTTGCTTTGTGTAGATAGTGAGCATAAATCATTTACAGCATAAACCAATCTACATCCACCCATTCCAGCCGGCAGCAACATTATACATTACCAAGTCATGCCACAGATGATTGACGGAGGATAAAGCAACGGAAGACACAAAAACAGCCACTTGAAGAATTTTCGGGGCAGTGCAGCCGCGATCGTGGGCCAACAGCGACGGTTGACATTGTGATGCGCTCTCGCAGGTGCTATTATCTTCCATCGGTAATTGTAATTTCACGGTTGAGTTGCGATTTGTGCTCCGAATTGTAATCGCGTGGCGATGCAACAATTAGGGGAAAATACGGTCTCCCTCCACTTCAAGGATGCGTTTTCCTCTGCCGGCGGGAAAAAATAATTTACCACCTATTGGGCCAAATAACTGGGCCACTAAACTTAGAAGGAAAAATATATGTTTCCCTTCGCAAACGTTTACTTGACCGCAGTTACTTTCACAGATCCAAATTCAGATTATATTGACCTCATACTAACAACAGCATAGTGTAATATATCATCCATCCATCATCTATGTATAGTTTATATGATGTTCGTTGTCTATGACATCATCCTCGTGTGAGATAAAACATGGACTTGAGCTCTCTCGACTGAAAGCCAGGGCTATTTTTCGAATACTATTACGGGTGCAGTGGAGGCAGAAGTCCCATCACCTTGTCTTAATGGGGATCAAAGAGGGAGAACGCTGCCTAAAGGTTCGAACGCAGACGAATACATATCAATAATGCTCGTGAGAACGAACAGTCACAACCAACGGCCAAAAGCAACAGTCACTACCTTGTAAATGCAAATACAGCTCCGTTAAACACACAAAATTCATGGATCAAAGGATAATATCAGCACCTTCCTCTGTTATGATCATCGAAGCAGTAGAGGATGTTCAAACAGAGTTCAAATGACAGATTTTGGAAACGTTTTAACTTATAGGCAAAGGAACAAAACTGAGGGAAAAAATTTAACTTTAAGAAGCATCGGTGTTCTTCTTGTCGCCCTCCTCGGCAGCTGCTTCAAATGTCTCTCCCGCTACAAGTTCCGGCACCTCATCATCGTCTTCATCCTGGGCTCCCGATGTTGCACCCGGGCCAGCTCCAGGGGATTGCTTCTGGAATTCCTCAGCCAATTTCTTCAAATGCTCCAGATTGTCAGGGCCTGAGATTTTGAAGTTTCGATTGAACTTTTTTTTGGCATCGATCACGCCATACAAAACCAAAACGTAAAGAAGGAGAAATAAATATTTTTAATTACCTAGTTGCTGAATAATTTGGGGAAGGATGTCCTGCAATTCTGAAATTAACACATCACATGCAGCAAAAGGTTAGGAAATAAAAATTGTTGAACAAACGATAACATACACAAGTTATCAGCTATTATTCAATTGGTACTGAGAAGGGAAACATACTCTTGGTCTGAGGAGTGCCACTAACAACCCAAGTGTTGGCAGCAATTGATGCTTGAACTGAAACACAATGGTCAAGAACAATGAGACTTGCAGAAAAGCCACGCGATGAATAACTCCATTATGTTAAAACTAACGGCTATGATTACTTCCACCTTTGGGGTTAACAAACTGGATCACGACATCCTCCTTGAAAATATTGACCTCCTCAATTGCAGGTATGGCGTTGACTCCTATTCTCTTCAACGTGCTCTGTATCTTCTTGTCATCGGTGGTGTTTGTCTTGTGAACGGCCTTCTTCTTCCTAAGACCATCGCAAGAAACAATATTAGGAAACCGTAGTACATAGATCATTGATTCATCCTATAGTGTTATCTTGTTAGTGAAATGTACAGATAAGAAGACTAACCTTCTCATTGTACCCTTCCCACCGGTACGAACCACCCCCGCCATCTTCATTAATTTTTCCACGTTCATCTGTAATGGCAAACAAAGTAATCCACATAGTGTCTCCTTAAGTAATCTCTCCACTAAAATAGGCAAAACAACTTATCATATACAGAAGCATGAAACAAAAAACCATATGATGTCCTGCAACACACGCATCATGCTAGAGAAGCTAACAAATGAACGAGGAACGCATACGAACAAAATATTATGTAACACTATGAGCAAACCTTGCTCTTTCTTTATCATATGGTCAACGACATAAAGAAGTAAAATCAAACTAGGGTGTTCAAGAACTGAATTAGCAACCTATACAAGCTGCTGAACGATTTAACTGAAAAGGAAGATAAACAGTGTAATATACCCCAATATACTCAAGCATTAAAACACATACATACCATAACTCAAACGTTCGAGACAAGAAAGCAATTGAGGAAACAAAAAACGCCCAACCAGCCGTAAGATTTCGCGGCAGCGGGATAAAATCCACAGGAACACCAAGAACAACTAAAACAACATCAAGGACATTGACGAGATTAATACAAAGGTCAATCGAGCACTTACTTTTAAGAAGTGGCTTAGCTTGTGAAGCGGACTCCAAAGGAGAAGGCGGAAACGAATGTGAAAATGTTAACCAAAAGGATAACGAATGAAACCCTAGGTAGTTGGGGGTTATGTGGATATACTCGAGTAAATTACACTCTATACCCTTGATTTTTCTTGAATTGTCTTATGGGAATTGGGAACTAACGAGATCTCAATACATTTTCCCTCCACCAAAAATAGAGGTGTATGTATGTATTGGTCAGACTGAAAAATACAATACCCTCAAATGATATAACAATTTAAATCATCAATTAATTCGCATGATTTATGCTTATGTTTTTCTTAATTATAATGTGTTTAGGAACGGCCACTCGTGAAAGCCTCGGATTCAACAACGTGTCTCTCTCCCTCCATAAATTTCCCGTTCTGTTCGTTTAGCCTCAGGTTCAACGTTGTACGTTGTGAAGCTCTCCATTCGATATCTCTGCGTTGCAGAAAGAGGAAAACGGTTTCTTTGGTCAATCAATCACGACGAACACAGATATACGATGTTACGCGCCATTGCAGGCTACGGCGAGCTGGTTCATCTCGAATATATTACTCATTCCGATTTCTGCGTGCATGCATTTCATCAGTTAGCTCTATCTGTGAATTTTTAGACATAGTTTGACTGATTTCATGAATGCGAGCCTGGCTCCTGAATCGCCTTATGAATTATGATATTTTAGTCGATGACATTCTAAGAGTTCTATGATAAGGTTGGTAAAAATCGACCACCGTTTGGGGTCACCACTGACGAGCTGATTGAGGAACAGAGTCCTAGCTAGATGAATGCTTGCATCTTTTCCGTCACAGTTGACAGAGCTTTTTCCTGTCATCGATAGATAAGCTCAACAAAATCACATACGGTTTTTGATGCGGGTATGACCCCGATCAACAAGATTTATGGTCCGGGAATTACGGTGAGGGCCAAAACGGATGGAATCGTGGATGAAATATTAAGAAGAAGGACGGAAAAGTAAAGAGACAATGGTTTACGTGGTTCGGATTCGGATGAATCCTACGTCCACGGGCCGCCGGAGAATATTCACTATTAATAGAGGAAGATTACACACTCAAGCTCACTTTCTCTCTTATTTACAAGTGATTCTCGGCTATGAACAGTGTCAAGAAGATAAGAAAAGAGAGAGAGAATATCTAGGTGTGTTCTTGGTGTGTTAGTGTGTGTGGGGCGTGTGTCTTATGGTGTAAATGGACAAAAGACCCTATTTATACTGTAGGGGCGGCTAGGGTTTCCTACTGCCCTCCCTCGTCAGGTGTCCTGGACTACTGCCCTCCCTCGTCAGGTGTCCTGGACGCTACCCTAGCTCTTCCGTGCTCTTCTTCTGGCCCTTTCGAATAGCTGCGTAGCTTCCTCGGATATCTCCCTCTTCAGGTCTACTGGACACTTCCTTAGCTCTCTCGATTACTTCCTTTGGTCCTTCTGGATAGCTTCGTAGCTTCCTGGGACGTCTCCCTAGCTCCTCTGAACCTCACATTCGTACACCGTTCTGGTCGGGCCTCGTACCTGGTCCTTACCTCCTTCAGACCCAATCTCCTACTCTGTTTTTTGTAGGTTGTCGGGTCAGGAGGAATGCTGTAAGGTTACCCCTATCATCCAGTCCCCCTACTCTGAGTTGCAATACGCTAAGTATTGCAGCTCGGAGTATTATTAAGAGAGCATTCCTCTTCTCGTGTCCTTGAATTTCTTCCGCCATTTTCTACCGTTGCCCAAGAAGTCCCAAACAGCGTAGGACTTCGCTGCATGTTGATGGAAAACTGATCTTTGGAATTTTGGTAGAGCAGGTCCCCTTTACTGACAGGAAGCTGCACTTGAGAGTCCTGATCATACAGATCAGGTCATTATAAGTCGGCGGAGAGCTGACTTCGAACGATCGGACTAGATAACCCAAGTCTCCATCTCTTAGTTAGATCTGGACTTAAAGCGTAGTGATGAGGTATATCAGATATTTGCTTGTAAGAAGCATCCGCCTCCTGGGGAGCTCCGGGTAAGCTGGGACTGACACCCGTTGTTTTTCGTTTTCGACCAGGTCCGTGGGGCACCAACGAACCTTCTGCCTTTCGCAAGGCCAGCATTGGCTGGTTCTGTCTTCTGTTTGGGGGTTGAGTCGGAGCTTAGGAGTTTTCCTGCACACCTGGAGACTGGGCATATCTGTATGAGCGCCATCTGCGCGGCCCTATCTGGGCTCATTGGTGTGCTATCCGCGAGGCCGCATCTGGGCCTATTAATGTGCCATCTGCGCGGCCACATCTGGGCCTTAGCCGCATCTGGGCTTATTAGTGCGCAATCTGCGCGGCCACGTCTGGGCCAGTCACGTCTGGGCTATAGGTGCGCAATCTGCGCGGCCACGTCTGGGCCAGCCACGTCTGGGCTATAGGTGCGCAATCTGCGCGGCCACGTCTGGGCTTAAAGGTGCGCATCTGCGCGGCCACGTCTGGGCCAGCCACATCTGGGCTATAGGTGCGCAATCTGCGCGGCCACGTCTGGGCCAGCCACGTCTGGGCTTAAAGGTGCGCATCTGCGCGGCCACGTCTGGGCCTAAAGGTGCGCATCTGCGCGGCCACGTCTGGGCCAGCCACATCTGGGCTATAGATGCGCAAGCTGCGGGGCCACGTCTGGGCCAGCCACGTCTGGGCTATAGGTGCGCAATCTGCGCGGCCACGTCTGGGCTTAAAGGTGCGCATCTGCGCGGCCACGTCTGGGCCTTAGCCGCATCTGGGCTTATTAGTGCGCAATCTGCGCGGCCACGTCTGGGCCAGCCACGTCTGGGCTTAAAGGTGCGCATCTGCGCGGCCACGTCTGGGCCTTAGCCGCATCTGGGCTTATTAGTGCGCAATCTGCGCGGCCACGTCTGGGCCAGCCACGTCTGGGCTTAAAGGTGCGCATCTGCGCGGCCACGTCTGGGCCTTAGCCGCATCTGGGCTTACTAGGGCGCAATCTGCGCGGCCACATCTGGGCCAGCCACGTCTGGGCTTAAAGGTGCGCATCTGCGCGGCCACGTCTGGGCCAGCCACGTCTGGGCTTATAGGCTTCGTGTCCAGCCTGGATCTATGCCAGGGCTTATGGGGTTTTGCTCCCAGCCTGGATTTAAACCAGGACTTCTGGACTTTATTCCCAGCCTGGACCTAAGCCAGGGCTTATAGGCTTCTTTTTCTGCTTGTCCTCAGAGCTGGGACTTATGGCCTCCTTTCCCATCTGGAGCTACATCGGAGCGTAAAGATTTCGTGTCCAGCCTGGATCTATGCCAGGGCTTATGGGGTTTCGCTCCCAGCCTGGATTTAAACCAGGACTTCTGGACTTTATTTCCAGCCTGGACCTAAGCCAGGGCTTATAGGCTTCTTTTTCTGCTTGTCCTCAGAGCTGGGACTTATGGCCTCCTTTCCCATCTGGAGCTACATCGGAGCGTAAAGGCCTCATGTCCAGCCTGGGTCTAATCCAGGGCTTACGGGCTTAACTACCAGCCTGAATCTGCGTCAGGGCTTACGGACTTCGTTTCCAGCCTGGGTCTAAGCCAGGGCTTACGTCTTTTTATAGTCCAGAGGCTTACCCCCGACGGATCCGTAGATCTTACATTGGAAGGTTTCCGCCCGAGCTAAGTCAAGGCTTATCGTCTCCTGTAGCCAGCTGCGAGCTGGACCGGCATACCTGCCGAATCTACAAAGCCACACACAAGCAACTCCAACGCACGAGACACGGTAAGTGTCATGAGATAAAAGTGATAATCAAATAATATTTAGTAATTGCATAGTGGAAGCAATGCGTTAAATGGCAGGTTGGAGATAAGCATGTACAAATAAGTTCCAGCGCCTAGCTCAGTATTCCTCCTAATCCGGTGATCTATAGAGGTCATATTTCAAGATATGAGGTGGCTAACTGGGGGTCAGTATCTAAGTCGGAAAGCTAAATAGGAGATCTGAAAGCTGAAGGTCAGTAGCTAAGTAGGACATCTGATTAGGAAAGTCGGAGGTCCGTAGCTAAGTAGGAAATCTGATTAGGAACGCCGGAGGTCCGTAGGTAAGTGGGAAAGCTGGAGGTCAAAGGTAATGTACGGAGGAGGTACATAATCCCTACTAATCTTGACGCGGGGTGTTGAAAAGGACGCGACTGTTCATAGCCGACCAGGGGACACACACAGGGTGTTGGTCGGGGAACATTATGGTCAGACAGAGGACATGTCAGTCTGACAATAGTACGCCTGTGGCTATCTGTCCTAGGTTGTGCCTTCTGGCAGTCCTGATGGAGACCTACTGGGCCAGCGGCCCAGTGACAATAATTCCAACAGCCCAAATATTCCAGTCTAAGATAATTAATTTAAGAGCCTAATAAAATAAATCAAGCCAAATTCATTTAAGTCCCCCGACTCTAAAAGTCCCATATTTAATTTATTTTAATTAATTCAAGCAAGCTATAATAATTAATCTCGATAACCCGAAAATAATTATTTTCAGAATTAATTAAAATAATTTCAGTAATCAAAAAATAATTAATTTCCGCAGCCCGTTAAGATAATACCCATAGCCTAAATATTTTAAAGCCCAGTACACATAAAAGCCCAAAACTTTTAATTGATTAAGGCAATCAATTTAATCATATTAGCCCAGGCCCAAGTCCATTAGAAAACCCTAGGCGAAATAACTAAAGTGCCCCCAATATTATCAAAATTCTATTTTGGCCCCCGGATTTCAGATTTCACAGCATTTAGCCCCAACGGAAATAACAGAATTTACCCCAATATTTCTGTAATTCTACGAAACACCCCAGTAGTTAGATAACTTACAACCGGGTCCCCGAATACCATTTCCGGCTGGGGCATCGCCGGCGAACGGCGAGGCGGCGGCCACGGTGGTCGCCCTCCGCGTGCGACAGCCTCAGCTGCGTCGATTCGGCCTCGAGAGATCTGAAATCGGAACTCGCTTGTTGGAGAGTTTGGGCCTTCTGCTCGAAATTGTTCTGTCCTCTCGATGACCGTTATCCCTAATTCTTCAGACCATAGTTGGAGAAGGGCTTCGAGCAGAGGATTTGCACCATGGGCACCTTCGATTTCGCGAAGTCGTCGTCGATTTTCGGAAGTGATGTTGCTAGGATTTTTGTTCGTTGGTGGGACTTGATTCCCAGATTTCTGTTCCGAGGGGCAGTCGTTGCTCGCCATCGTTCGGCTAGGCGGCGGCGTGACGTTGGCATCGGTTGGGTCGGCAAGGGTCGTCGACGATGGTTGGCCGGGGTCGCCGCCTGCCACGGAGCTTCATCGACAGTGGGACATCGCTGCGAGCTCCGAGGCAGTTGCTGTTCACTGTTGCCCAGACGATTGGTGGCATGATGCAGGTCTAGACGGGTGGGCACTGTTGCCTTGCCGGCGGGTGGTGGTCCGGTCGCTGGCGACGGGGCCAAGGTGGCCAATGGCCACGCTTATGGTGAGACGAACTTCTGCCCGGCACGTGTTCGATGAAATGTCGTAGAAGAAACCCAAGAACACAGCCCAGAAATCTTCCAAAAACTGTCGTCTAATCCCAACCACAACTCCATATCTCACGTTCCAAACCCTCGATTCCCACAGACGGCGCCATTTGATGCGGGTATGACCCCGATCAACAAGATTTATGGTCCGGGAATTACGGTGAGGGCCAAAACGGATGGAATCGTGGATGAAATATTAAGAAGAAGGACGGAAAAGTAAAGAGACAATGGTTTACGTGGTTCGGATTCGGATGAATCCTACGTCCACGGGCCGCCGGAGAATATTCACTATTAATAGAGGAAGATTACACACTCAAGCTCACTTTCTCTCTTATTTACAAGTGATTCTCGGCTATGAACAGTGTCAAGAAGATAAGAAAAGAGAGAGAGAATATCTAGGTGTGTTCTTGGTGTGTTAGTGTGTGTGGGGCGTGTGTCTTATGGTGTAAAATGGACAAAAGACCCTATTTATACTGTAGGGGCGGCTAGGGTTTCCTACTGCCCTCCCTCGTCATGTGTCCTGGACTACTGCCCTCCCTCGTCAGGTGTCCTGGACGTTACCCTAGCTCTTCCGTGCTCTTCTTCTGGCCCTTTCGAATAGCTGCGTAGCTTCCTGGGATATCTCCCTCTTCAGGTCTACTGGACACTTCCTTAGCTCTCTCGATTACTTCCTTTGGTCCTTCTGGATAGCTTCGTAGCTTCCTGGGACGTCTCCCTAGCTCCTCTGAACCTCACATTCGTACACCGTTCTGGTCGGGCCTCGTACCTGGTCCTTACCTCCTTCAGACCCAATCTCCTACTCTGTTTTTTGTAGGTTGTCGGGTCAGGAGGAATGCTGTAAGGTTACCCCTATCAGTTTTCAATCAATCTCAGACGCGCATGTCAATGGTCGTGAATGGCAATTCCGATTACTGACCTTTCACGTGTATTCTTTCAGAAATTTGAGGAGGTATATTGAAGGAGAGGACATTGTTCGGTAGGCTAGGACTGGAAATTGGAGAGGAATTCACACCGAAGATTTACTTCAGCTGAGAATGGCGGCGTCCGGAGCTGGCAATCACGAACAGCCGTCTCTGACGCGGCGAGCATCACGCAGTGCGGCCATGACGACGTTCTCGATGGAGGTGTTTGACAACGAGGTCGTCCCGTCCTCCCTCCAATCAATCGCGCCGATTCTTCGCGTCGCCGCTGAGATTCAAAACGAACGTCCTCGTGTTGCCTACCTCTGTATGATTTACATAAGAATAAGCTCTCGTACGTTCCTTTTCACCTGCGACTACTCACGATGGAATGAAATTGATTTGTCTAGGTCGGTTCTATGCGTTTGAGAAAGCGCACAGATTGGACCCTAATTCCAGCGGACGTGGTGTGAGGCAGTTCAAGACCAGCCTGCATCAGAGATTAGATCGGGTAATCACTATCGAGTAGTTCTCTGGAGATGTTTTTTTTTTTTTTTATTTTGAAGAAGTAGAATTCTCTGGAGATGTTAAATAATGTAAGTTTTTGTTACTTAATACTATATATTATCGATAATAATAAGAGACAATTTATGACCAATATACATAATTTTTTTCTTTTAATTCCGTAACTGGTGACAAAATTTAAGGGAATTACTATTCACCGCCCTCTTTTTCCTAGTCAGCGCCTCCTAAAGGACTGTAAAAAGACGATTTTGCCCTTATGATATTTAAATTAATTTAAAAAGAAAAAACAAACGTGTATACAAAATTCTGGTACGAAATACTGAAAATTACACACACAAATAAATTCGAAGGATCTTTGCTAATGGATTGAAACGGAAAAAAATAAAATTCGATTTAACATTTTAGGGCCGATCGATCGATATTTTCGTCCCTGCAGTGCAGGGGCATAACGAATTATCGTAAAAATCGTTCGTACGTTTCAAACACGGGTCGGAATCGTTGAAAAAAGTCCCGACCGAACGAAATTTCCGGCCGGCGCACGGCACGACCGATCGGCATTTTCGGCTAGAACAGTTCCGGCCGGAATAGTTCCGGCCGAAAACGATCGGAATTTTTGGCCGGCACATGAGCCGGCCGATTGGAATTTCGGCCGGCACATGGCACGGCCGAAATTGTTTTTCGGCTACGCCTTGTGCCGGCCGAAAATGCCGATCGGCCGTGCCGTGCGCCGGCCGGAAATTTCGTTCGATCGGGACTTTTTTCAACGATTCCGACCCGTGTTTGATAATTCATCTACGTACGAACGATTTTTACGATAATTCGTTAGGCCCCTGCACGGACGAAAATGTCGATCCATTGCCGAAAATCGTTCCAATTTATTTGTGTGTGTAATTTTCAGTATTTCATACCAGAATTTTGTTTACACGTTAGTTTTTTTCTTTTTAAATTAATTTAAATATCATACGGCAAAATCGTCTTTTTACAGTCCTTTAGGGGGCAGTGACTAGGAAAAAGGGGGCGGTCAATAGTATTCCAGTTTAATTACCTAACTCTTAAATTTCCTCAAGTTCTGCGTCCTCTCGTATTTGTGTGAAGAAGCTTCTTATTGAAGTCGTAAGTTGCATCTAGAGAATAAAAGAGTGCTTAAACAACCACGGGCAAAAACTCAGGGAAGGGCTTTTAAGCAGAGTCGGAAGATCAAAGATATTCACGAAGTATTATGTACATTTGTTCTTCTTGGTTGAGATCATTAAGCATATTATTTATGAAATCTGTTAGGATGATGCGTCTACTCTCGCTGCGAGAGTCAAGAAGACTGATGCTCGGGAAATTGAGAGCTTTTACAAGCAGTACTATGAGCACTATGTTCTGGCACTTAACAAAGGGGAGCAAGCTGATAGGTATCGTCTATTACTCCTTGACATTATTATTGTGTAGAAATGCAGAGTTCATGTCAATATCTACTAATGCTAGTCCTATATTGTCAGAGCTCAGCTTGGAAAAGCTTACCAAACTGCAGGCGTGCTGTTTGAAGTGCTATGCGCCGTTAATAAAACAGAGAAAGTTGAAGAAGTTGCCCCCGAAGTAAGTATTTCCTTTTGATGTTTAATTAAGTATTAGGTTCATGAACTGTACATGCCTCATTGGTTAAAGGACAAACCGAAGTCTCAAACACTGATTGTTCTTTTCAGATTATGGCGGCAGCAAATGATGTCCAGGCAAAAAAAAAGAAATCTACGCATGCTTTTGTGTGTATGCTATGTAGCTGGTGGTCCTCACCGTGTACGTATATCTATATGGAAAACTCTACCTGTCACTGAGTGGACTAGAGCAGACCATAGTCAGATATGCACGATCCAAGGGAGATGACGCCCTCAAAACCGTGATGGCATCACAATCCCTCGTTCAATTAGGCTTGTTGATGGCACTCCCAATGGTCATGGAGATCGGTCTCGAAAGGGGCTTTAGAGCTGCAGCAGGAGAATTCATAATCATGCAGCTCCAACTAGCACCTGTCTTCTTTACCTTCTCCCTCGGCACAAAGCTCCACTACTTTGGACGGACTTTGCTGCATGGTGGAGCCAAGTACAGAGCAACTGGTCGTGGCTTCGTCGTGAGGCATGAGAAGTTTGCGGAGAACTACAGGATGTACTCGAGGAGCCATTTCACCAAAGCCCTCGAGCTGATGATCTTGCTCGTAGTGTACCAAGCTTATAGTGCTGCAGTACCCGACTCAAAGGCCTACGTGTTCCTCACTTTCTCCATGTGGTTCTTGGTGGTCTCGTGGTTGTTTGCTCCATTCCTATTCAATCCTTCGGGTTTTGAGTGGCAGAAGATCGTGGAGGACTTTGAGGATTGGACAAAATGGATAAGCAGTCGTGGGGGGATTGGTGTTCCCGCAAACAAGAGCTGGGAATCATGGTGGGATGAGGAGCAAGAGCATTTACAGCACACTGGCTTCTCAGGGGAGGCTTTGCGACATTTTCATGTCTCTGCGTTTCTTTGTCTACCAGTATGGGATCGTGTATCAGCTGCGTGTTGCCCAACACGATAAAAGCATCATAGTAAGTATTACTATACGATAAGGAACTTTCTTTTTTGCGTGCTGATGATCTAATCATTGTTAGTCATATTATCGGTGTTTTTGCAGGTGTATGGTTTGTCTTGGCTTGTGATTGTTGCTGCGATGCTTACATTGAAGGTATGAGGCATAGCCAACGGAAGTTTGTTGAACTGAAAAACATGATATCATGCTTCTGATGATATGGTATGATGCGTGTATTGCAGATTGTGTCGATGGGAAGGAAAAAAGTTCAGCGCAGATTTCCAGTTGATGTTCAGACTACTAAAACTGTTCTCATGTTCATAGGGTTTGTGATTGCGCTCATCATATTCATAAAGTTCCTAGACCTCACTGTTGGAGATATATTCGCCAGCTTGTTAGGCTTCTTACCAACTGGATGGGCTATTCTCCTGGTAACTTGCTTTTCTTTCAGTCCCTCCAAGTTCGATTTACATTTGGAATTAAGTAGAACAATAATAATAAGAAATGAAATTGGATTTTTTAGATTGCTCAAGGTTGCAGGCCGATAGTGAAAGGATTGGGGATGTGGGGTTCGGTGAAAGCTCTGGGGAGAGGGTACGAATACTTGATGGGATTGGTCATCTTCGCACCAGTGGCAGTGCTTGCGTGGTTCCCATTCGTGTCCGAGTTCCGGACAAGGCTTCTTTTCAACCAAGCATTTAGCAGAGGTTTACAGATTCAACGTGTTCTTGCTGGTGGTAAAAAGAACAAGTAACGCAGTACATTGCTGCTTTTCCATTATTTCATACTGTGTTTCTTCGTAAGACATGAAAAAATGAAAACACAAAGAGCCTAAAAGCTCATTATACTAATAAGATTCATCATCATCGTCGTCATACCCATCCACATATTTTACTTTACAAGGTATCTATTAGAATGAATCTGTTCACTTCACCTATGAAACCCTCCTCTTCCTCCAAGCCCCTCCTAAGATAAGAAACGATATTCTCCATCAAAATTAAGCACAAGGATGAAAGGCAACTGAAGACAGCCACGTTAATTCAGAGAAAAAAAAATGAATAGAACCTTGAGTCGTACATCAACGGCACGAAAAAACCCAAGCTTTCTTTCAAGATCATCCTCCTCAAACATCATCGTGTCTCACGGAAAACACTCATCCACCTCGCGTATATAATACTACTATTCGACCCCAACTGAAAACCTCTGATGAACCACCAAGTAGCTAAAGAACCAGCGATTGCCCGTTCTTCTCAAATTCATGTTTTAACCTCACGTATTCGCTCCTTAATTGGGAACTTTCGTTTGCTTGGTAGTTGCATTCCGCGGTATTATCGACGCAGAGGATTCTTCCGTAGGGCTTTGGGTTGCGGGATAAAGCAAATTTCGGCCTTTCTCGTTCGCATCGATCTTCTTAGCGTGCTTCCCGGGGCTCGGTGGCGGAGTTGTGAAGGAGCAACACCATTGGCCACGGTGGCGGGATTTCTTCTGCACTGCGAATGTAAGTAACCACACAATTGATTGGCCTTTTCAATTCAACTACTGTGTGCTCTAATCTAATACGAGCGACGAAGCTCAGGCAAATGATGTTGATTATGTTAGGTCGCTCGTAAAACAACGGTGGATGCTATGACTTATGAGGAGGATTAATTGATTGATCGATCGATCGAGATGGCGAGGCATTATCACTAAACTCCCCTACACGTAAATCCCTAAAACCCAAACTACTCATCAACTAACTCCCCCCTTCCAATTCATTTATCACTAAACTCCCCCTTTCAAACTTATATATCACATAGCTACCTAATGGACAAATATACCCTTGCAAAGCATAAATACTGCAAAATAACCTAGCGAATTCATTTACAGAGGATTTGAAAAAAAAAAGAAAATTCATTTAAAGAGGACGACGAACGAAAAGCAGAGGAAAGAAAAGCAGAAGAACGAAAATGATTACGAGAAGTCGGCCGATTCTCAGCTTCACCTCCACAACGAACAGCGAACGAGGAGGAGTTATTGTAAGAAACGGCCGCTTGACACCTTCGTTTTTCGACTTTAATTTTTTGTTTTTTGTGGCATTTTGGGTTAATGTAGAGACTAGGGCTTTCATAGATGCATTTATTGAAGGATTTCATGTCGGGCTATGTTTAATTTTGTGATTACGGCTCGAATTTGAGGTTTATGGCAAAATTAGGGTTTAATTATTTCATTTTTCGAATTGGGAACTTGGTATCATTCAAATTAGGGTTTGTTAGCTTCTAAATTCCCTGCTAGATGTAAAGGTACTGCATTTTTTACTGTCTTGGTACGAATCTTGGTTGTTTTTGGGTACGATAATTGAATTGGTGCTTGTACATATTTTTCTGGTACCGTATTACATAGTTAATTGGTACCGTAAAGACGATTTTACCTACGAGATTCGCTGAAGCACAATCACATGAAATGAGCGACAAGATCATTTGTAACTTTGAAGTTTATTAAATTAAACGCTTTATCATGTTCTTAACTTGTTATATTGTTACAGGCTCGTTTTCTGTCGACCTATTGGACTTGGAGGTGGGACTATAAGCCCAAGTTAATCATGTCAGAGTCTGAGTCCACGAGGGAGCAGAGTCCAGATGGCGTGGATTGCGGCGTACATTCTGCAATGTCCATGGATCGATACATCGTTGGACCGGTGGCTCGGGGAGGTATCTTGACGAAGTTGACGTCAAATTGTATCGTGGCTTCATGGATGCCACGATACTTACGGACGATTTTAGTTGCATGCTCCACTTGTTTTAGTGATATTTATCTGTGTTTGGAGACTGATATGCTGTTGATCCTCATAGTTTTGTGACTTGTTTATGTTTCTGTTCCAGGTATTTTTGTAGTACCTGAACAAGCAGATATGTAGTACCAATATTGCTAGCTTGTAGTACCAACGGTTTCTTTACTGTAGTATCATATGTAGGTCATTTGTAGTATCTTTTACGTACCATGCGGGCGGCTTCGAAATATGCCGACTCTAATTTGTGGTGCCAATATAAAGACTTTTGTAGTACCTATATGTGGACAGTTGCGGTATCATATGATACGCATTGTAGTACCATAATAAGGTTATTTGTAGTATCTTTTACGTACTGTGTGCACGGGGTCGAAATTCGCCGATTCTAATTTGTGGTACCAATATAAAGACATTTGTAGTACTTACATGTGGACAGTTGCAGTACCATGTTATATGTTTCTGTAGTACCATAATTAGGTTGTTTGTAGTACCTTTTACGTACCGTACGAGCGGCCTGAAAATATGCCGACTCTAATGTGTGGTACCAATATAAAGACGTTTGTAGTACCTACATGTGGACAGGTGCAGTACCATAGTATATGCTTTTGCAGTACCACAATTGGGTTGTTTGTAGTATCTTTTACGTGCCGTGCTAGCGGCTTCGAAACACGCACTCTAATTTTTGGTACCGATATAATGACGTTTGTAGTACCTATATGTGGATAGTTGCAGCACCAAAATACATGCTTTTGTAGTACCATAGTTGGGTTGTTTGTAGTATCTTTTACTTTCCGTGCTAGCGGCTTCGAAATATGTAGATGTTTGTGGTACCACAACATAAGCTAGTGCGGTACCATGAGTAGGTTACTTGCAGTATCTTTTTTCGTACCACGTTTTTAATTATCGAAAACGCATAGATTATTGTCCAAACAAGGCATGAGAACTTCCAAAATACGGCATATGATAAAATTAAGCACACGGTAGCATAAAACATAAACACTAACTTTCAATTGATCAAAAATCTTGACTATGTAGTAAGATGTTCTTACTAGTATCATAATAAGTAGAAAGAAAGTTGGGATTTCAACGTAATAATCCCTAATTCTAAATATTCACCCACCAATATTGATACCAAATCATCAGTAAAGTATTTATAACTATGGTAACATAGTCAAGGACCAAAAATAACTCGGACGGCGTCGAAAATTACTACCCAAATTTGTAGTACTAATATATATATATATATATATATATATTTGTAGTTCCAATATCTAGATGTTCGTAGTACCATACCCTACCATAGTGTAGTACCATATGTATGTTTCTTATCGTATTCTTTTTCGTACCACGTTTCTAACAATCGAAATTCCTAGCCAAATTTGTAGTACCAATATACATATGTTTGTAGTTCCAATATATAGATGTTTGTAATACCATACCCCACCATAGCGTAGTACCATACGCATGTTACTTGTATTATCTTTTTCGTACCACGTTTCTAACAATCGAAATTCCTAGCCAAATTTGTAGTACCAATATACATAAGTTTGTAGTTCCAAATATAAACGTTCAAAGTACCATACCCTACGATAGTGTAGTACCATACGTATGTTACTTGTAGTATCTTTTCCGTACCACGTTTCTAGCAATCGAAATTCCTAGCCAAATTTATAGTACCAATATACATAAGTTTGTAGTTCCAATATATAAACGTTCGAAGTACCATACCCTACGATAGTGTAGTACCACACGTATGTTACTTGTAGTATCTTTTTCGTACCACGTTTCTAGCAATCGAAATTCCTACCCAAATTTGTAGTACCAATACACATATGTTTGTCGTTCCAATATATAGATGTTCGTGGTACCGTACGTATGTTACTTGTAGTATCTTTTTTCGTACCACGTTTCTAGCAATCGAAATTCCTTCCCAAATTTGTAGTACCAATATAAATATGTTTGTAGTTCCAATATATAGATGTTCGTAGTATCATAACCTACCATAGTGTAGTACCATACGTATGTTACTTGTGGTATCTTTTTCGTACCACGTTTGTAGCAATCGAAATTCCTACCCAAATTTGTAGTACCAATATACATATGTTTGTAGTTCTAATATATAGATCTTCGTAGTACCATACCCTATCATATTGAGTATCATACATATGTTACTTGTAGTATCTTTTTCGTACCACGTTTCTAGCAATCGAAATTCCTGCCCAAATTTGTAGTACCAATATACATATGTTTGTAGTTCCAATATATAGATGTCAATAGTACCATACCCTACGATAGTGTAGTACCATATGTATGTTACTTGTAGTATCTTTTTCGTACCACGTTTCTAACAATCGAAATTCCTGCCCCAATTTGTAGTATCAATACACAGATATTTGTAGTACCATATATAGATGTTTATAGTACCATAGCTTATGATAATGTAGTACCGTGGGTAGGTTACTTGTAGTATCTTTGCGTACCACGTTTTTAATTATCGAAAACACGTAGATTATTGTGCAAATAAGGCATTAGAACTTCCAGCAAACAATTTTATTGGAACACCATCAATTATACGACATCAGTATTAATATTATTCATCCAACAATAGTATTGATATCAATATATCTACAATTTTAATATGATTCATCCACCAACAATATAAATATCGAACGCATCGACAATATTAATATCATTTA
Organism: Craterostigma plantagineum; assembly: GCA_027422505.1. Lineage (NCBI taxonomy): Eukaryota > Viridiplantae > Streptophyta > Magnoliopsida > Lamiales > Linderniaceae > Craterostigma > Craterostigma plantagineum. The sequence goes on from JAPQWV010000495.1 coordinate 153,573, forward strand.
TCCATCAACATCATATCAAAAACATATCGTCATACGAATGTGTGATAACATATCGGCAACATACCAACAAAAAGAATGCTCCATAACCTATCGTTTCATTGGTCAAACAATAAATATGCTCTTCTTATATTCCACACATGCAAACAACATGAGCCCACCAAAGACATTCGTAGACATGATATCTTCGTATTATGTTACCTGTTAAAAGTAAAAATAACAAACAATTACCATATGATACTGCTAGAAACCTTCAAAAGGTACTTCATAAAAGAAATGCGGGTACTGTAATTCAATATACTTTGGTACTGCATATAATAAATTGCTTTAACAGATAAATTAGTCAAATCTTAAGCAAATACTAACCTCTCTTGACACCCACAGTATGCTAACAGTAGAAAACATGAGAAGAACTCAGCTTTTTACACCTCGACGCCCAAATCGCAACACCCACGGCTCGACACCCAAATCGCAACACCCACAACCTGATACCCAATTTATGTCCATGCTACTGCCACAAACATTCATTGTACACCTCATCAGAGTGTTCTCTAACTCAATTTCGTTCGCTCGAGGTCAAGAAGCTCGAAGGATAACCCACAGTGAAAAAAAAACAAAAACCTACATCAACTTACCTGGACCGAGAAACCCACGATGAATTACGCAAGCTCGGAGCTTTCCGGTGCGGGCAAAGGCTTTTCCGTCGCCGGCAGGAGCTTTTCTAGTTGGGAGATGAGGCCTGAAATTAAAAGCTACGTGGGTGTTGATTTGGGGAAGAAATGATTTAAAAAATAATAACTGAGGGCTAAAATCGTCATTTCGGGTAAATAGGTAGTGATGTGTAAGAATGTTTTGATTTAGGGAGTTTGCTAATAAGTAATTGAAAGGGGGAGTTATGTAAGACCTGTAGAATTTAATTACGGGAACTACGGTATAATTAAGACTGAAAATAATTAATTATGGGGGTATGAGGTTTTATATGAATTTTATGCCCATGGAATATATATGATCATGTGCTACATGATATAGGTGCTTTACATGCACATATTACATGTCTTATGTGACTTACGTGCATATCATGGGTCGATTAAGTGCCCGCACGATGTCATGAATTTTGCGTACATGATTAGGTGCCTAAGTAATTAGCTGAATGTCGTGCCCAGTCGATTATGTGAATTACGTATACGATTTACTTAATTTTATGAAAATTTCGTACATGTCGAATGCTTATGTGACGTATGAATTTGTACGCTCGTAATTTTTATGAGATAAGTGATAATTACGTGCTATAAAATTACGTGTTACGCTAACTCCATACTTAGGCAATGGGATTTTCGAAAATAGGCTACAATTTTTAGTGGACTAGATTTAAAAGATTAGGCCCAATATTGATTTAGGTCCAACTTGATAGACAAAGTTCCCTAAATGGTGGGATATTTTCGTCCTTATCAAGACCCATCATCATGCCTTATACTTTAAAATATTAAATTAAAGAAGAACCCCCAAAAACCAAAAACTCCACACCCACACTTGGAGACCAACGAAAGAAAAAGGAAAGAAGAGGAAGGAAGAGCCGAGAGGAAGCCAAATAAAAACAACTCCAACTAGCTTAGAATTCGAATTTGGTAAGTGCAACATCCTCCCTAAGCTTGGTAAATTCGTAACCCTTGGTAGTAATGGACGTATTGATGTCATTAAGAGCAAGTTAGTTTAAGAAGGGTGCGAAAAACCCTAGGTGTGGATTATAGATTCGCATTAGGGGCGTTACTTAGGAAAATCATGATAGAATAATTTGAAATATGGCTAATGATTCATGATGATTAATTCTAAGGAAAAATTATACGATTGGAGGTGGAAGAAAGGATGGAATTTAAGGGTTTCGATGGGATGAAGGAGATGATGATAAATGTCGGGTATAATGTCGAGTCTTTTCATTTGGACGAAATGTCGAGACCATGTTAAGATAAATGTCGAAAGTTAGCTAAGATGTCGAATTGTCCTATCGAGATCTCCATTGTATAAATGTCGAAATGATAAGGGTAAAATGTCGAACTCAAAGAAATCAATATAAATGTCGGGAGTAGTCATGTCGACATTTTCTACAAATGTCGAAATTGCAATGTCGAGCTAATATAGTTAAAAATGTCGAGGTCTTCTATTTGGATAAATGTCGACATGTTAGATGAGATGTCGACGTAATATATCGAGATGTTTAAAGATAAAGTCGAAACCTTGTTAGGATAAAAATGTCGAGATAGATGTCGACATTAAAGTCGAGATCAATGTCGAGTCCTTCTACTAGGAAAAAAAAATATATATATCGGGACCTTCAAAATGTCGAGATGTACATTAAAATTCATATCGACATTTTGTTGAAATGTCGAGATCAACAAATAATAAATACCGAGATTCATTACTTGCCGAGACCTCTACATACGTTAAATGTCGAGACTCATGTTGACCCATGTCGACATTTTCTTCAAATGTCGAGGCGAAATGTCGGGGTTAGACAGTTGAAAATGTCGCACCCTCACACATACAAATGTCGATATCTACCTCAATAACTATGTCGAGATTTACCTCGACAATGATGTCGTGATTCATGATCGAGTACATATCGACATTTTCAGTTCAAAATGTCGAAACACAATGATTGATAGGGCAAGGTAAATATCGAAGGGATAGATATAATGTCGAGTAAAATGTCGAGCTTATATCGAAATCATGTTGAAGTCCCACACAGGCAAAGTCGGGCGAAACCTAATAAAATCAAACGACTTTCGCCGAGCCTTTCACAAAAGAAATTTAAATTCTCTAACTTAGAAATTTATCAAAAGGCCGAGAACTCTATTTAAATATAATACGGAATAGGAATTGATTGACTTGGGAAATTTAATAAGGCAGATCGAGAAATGAGAGGTCTAGGGAATTTATACAAAGTCTAAATAACTAAACATGACGAAAATTATTGTTTCGACGAATTATCCAAGAAAAAGCAAACGTGCTAACATCATAACCCTTTTATTCAAAAAGGTTGTACATTAGGAGCTAACGGGGAGAATATTAATTTCGCTCGGACGACAGGTAAGTGGAAACTACACTTCAACTACAACACATGACTTTTACGTGTGTAAATTATATGTCTACGTGCTTTCATTACAGAACGTGAAATCTATGTGACATGTTTTACTTACTATCTATGGCATGACATGCATATGTATATGATTTCACGACATGATCACGTGCATACACGCTTAGTATAACAGTTAGGGCACGAGAGCGTGTGTGAGTCAGGATCGCATATGAGCGACGTATGGTTGCCGATGTGGGCAACTGTCGTCGACCCAGTTGTCGAGTGTGACCATGGCGGTAATGATGCACCATTGAATGATGTTGGGTTGATACCCTTACGATGGGAAGCGCGACCTGGAGGGTGCGACCCGAGGGAAGACGCGACACCGAGGGTACCTCGAGTGTTGGCAACCTCGGAGTGGGCTACCAGCGTGAAGCGCATGTGTGCCAGGCCGCGCTGGGCTAGAAAGGACACCTTCGGGACCGCATTGGGCTAAAAAGGCGTTATCGGCCTCCCAATGTGGACAGCAATTTGCGTACTGGGGTTGCCTCCCAATGTCCACAGTTGGGCCAAAAAGGCATCGTTAGCCTCCCAACGAGGATCGCATTGGGCTAAAAAGGTGCCACGGAGATGAATAAAGGTTGCCTCTCAATGACGATCGCATTGGGCCAAAAAGGCGTCGTTAGCCTCCCAATGTGGATCGCGTTGGGCAAAAAAGGTGCCATGAAGTCGAATGCAAATTGCGAACTAAGGGGTGGCCTCTCAGTGTAGGTGTACCGTCACTCGTATATACGCATGAAATTGAGTAAGCCCTATGATGGGACAAAATGAGATAGAAGGGCCGAGGGCCTGGTTGCGAGGTGAAAGAGAAAGCCAAATGAAAGGAAATGAGGAGAAAAGTGAAGTCTAGAAAAGCATTGACACGGATGTCATTGCGAGAAAGGACACGCACACTGCATGCATATAGTTTCTGCTTACTGAGCTTTTAGCTCACCCTTACGTTATGTGTTGTAGGTACAAGCGAACACGGTATGTGATCGCCTAGCCAGCGAGGCAGTCTTTTGAAGCTTCCGGGCGACTTTTGGGGGTGGTGTGTACGTGGACGACGACCTGTGAGGCCGGGCGCATAGGATTCTTTTGCTGCGAATGTATACGCTACCCATGTATTTAAGACTAGCATGAGATAAGAACCCAAACGGAATTCTTTTGACGTATAGATGTATTCTTTTGACATGTACAAAGACTTTCTTTACGAAAAGGAAAAAAATTTATTCCGCATTTTCGTAGTTCATCTAACTAAATACGTAGTTAGACGCCTAAGACAAGTCTAGAAATGGTAGCGATGGCTAGGGTCGCTACAGTTGGTATCAGAGCTTCGGTCACAGGTCCTGCAGACTATCCATGTACACACACCCAAAAGCGCGGAAGCAGCCTTGCTTGTAAGTGTTACGTTTACGTGAATTTTTGTATGATGTAATTGACTTACCTTAGGGATTGTCAGGGAGAACGAAATACGATGGTTAGAATTAGAGGCGAGGGGAGTAGGGATGCCGAACCAAATAGGGAAACGGCAGCCCCTACAGATAGTAGGGATGCGATCATCCTGCAGCTGACGGAGTTAGTCCGTCAGCAATCAGCTCAAATCCAGCAGTTAATCCAGCAGCAAAACGCTGGAGGACAGTCGAGTACCGGGCCACCTCAGGCTGAAAGAATTGAAATGATCGGGGAAAGGTTTCGTAAACTTAAGCCCCCGACATTTGAGGATGCCCTTGACCCAAGTTCAGCCGAGGACTGGCTCCGAACCATAGAAAGCATGTTCCAGCATAGTCGTACCCCCGACACTGAAAAGGCCTTGTGCGCTGGATACCTGTTAAGGGGAAGCGCCGGCCACTGGTGGGACACGATTTTGACTCTTGAAGACCCGGTAACAATGACCTGGGAACACTTCAAAGAACTTTTCCGTGGAAAATACTACACCGCTTCCGTCCGAGCTCAAAGGATGAACGAGTTCATCAACCTCCGACAGGGCGCAATGACGGTGGCGGAATACATTAGGAAATTCGAACAACTTTCGCGTTTCGCTGCTCACATGGTGAGCACCGATCCGTTGAAAATCGAGCGCTTCATGGAGGGCCTAAAGCCAGAGCTTTACCGCGACGTTAGTATGGCGGGATTCCAAGGGGCTACATATGCCCAAGTAGCGGAGCGCGCTCTGGTGGCCGAACAAGCCGAGATGAGAATTTTGCGAGCCCAAGAGAACAAGAGAAAGCTGGAACAAGGACCTAAAGGGGACGAAAACAATCCAAAGAGACAGCTCGTCCTTAAGAACGGGAAACCCAACTTCCTAAACCATCCCGGTCCATCCCAGCAACCCAATCCGAACCAAGGAAGGCCCCAACCAAACATGCCAGTGTGCCCGAGATGTACACGACGACATCTGGGTGTCTGCTTCTACCAGAATGCAACGTGTAACAAATGTGGCAAGACGGGCCACTCCTCCAGGGCATGCCAGGAGAACCCCTCAGGAAGTCAAGACGGGAGCCAAACCAGACTCCCGACCACCCCAGCACAAGTATACGCAATCACATCGACGGAAGCAGTAGAGAATCCGCATATGGCGGCAGGTACCCTACCACCTGGCGAACCTCAATTTGCCTTCTAATGAAAATAGGAATCATGCGTCTTTTGCATTCACTCTCTATCTGGCGAGGCTCAGGATTATTCCTAGCCAACCTAATCGACATCAGGTCGATATTCGGTGAGAAAGGTAACCGTAGCCGATAAGCTTTCAAAATACGAAACCGTATTTAATCTCCCTAAGAAAGGGACCTAAGACTCAATAGGACCAATATTAGAACGGCGCAATGGAAGCGTGGTGAATACTAGTGATTCTAAATCCTGTTTGAGTTATAATTCTAGCTATTTCCCTTAGCTCTTCGAGACGATAGAGGACTCAACCACCTTGAGTAATCTTCCTACCCGCGTATTAGGGAATTAGCCCATTAAATCCAAGACGATCGGGAAGATCTTATTTCAACCTTTATAAGATCCGTTTTCCCTCCTTCTACACCAGATTTAATATTTTATTTTATTTTCGTCGCTACGTGAAGATCATTTTCTTTCCACTCTAAGATATGAGATCTAGGCGAGCCTTCAAAAAGGAAGACCACGACAAGCGTTAGGCACGAGGAAACCAAAGCCGAAATCTTAGTCCCTTTGTATTCATCCCCTATCTACTTCCTAACGCTCGGATTGAATTAACCTACGGGCTGAAATCAATAACTTCGATCCTTATCAGAAGTGCAAAGTTTGGAAAATTTATTCCACCTTCACAAGTGGAATAAATATGGTGAATTTCTATCGACTAAGCCATCTTAACTCTCTACCCAACGCCACCCCGAATTATTTCAACTAACGGAATTTCGGGGGCGAAATTCTTTTAAGGGGGGGAGGATGTAAGACCTGTAGAATTTAATTACGGGAACTACGGTATAATTAAGACTGAAAATAATTAATTATGGGGGTATGAGGTTTTATATGAATTTTATGCCCATGGAATATATATGATCATGTGCTACATGATATAGGTGCTTTACATGCACATATTACATGTCTTATGTGACTTACGTGCATATCATGGGTCGATTAAGTGCCCGCACGATGTCATGAATTTTGCGTACATGATTAGGTGCCTAAGTAATTAGCTGAATGTCGTGCCCAGTCGATTATGTGAATTACGTATACGATTTACTTAATTTTATGAAAATTTCGTACATGTCGAATGCTTATGTGACGTATGAATTTGTACGCTCGTAATTTTTATGAGATAAGTGATAATTACGTGCTATAAAATTACGTGTTACGCTAACTCCATACTTAGGCAATGGGATTTTCGAAAATAGGCTACAATTTTTAGTGGACTAGATTTAAAAGATTAGGCCCAATATTGATTTAGGTCCAACTTGATAGACAAAGTTCCCTAAATGGTGGGATATTTTCGTCCTTATCAAGACCCATCATCATGCCTTATACTTTAAAATATTAAATTAAAGAAGAACCCCCAAAAACCAAAAACTCCACACCCACACTTGGAGACCAACGAAAGAAAAAGGAAAGAAGAGGAAGGAAGAGCCGAGAGGAAGCCAAATAAAAACAACTCCAACTAGCTTAGAATTCGAATTTGGTAAGTGCAACATCCTCCCTAAGCTTGGTAAATTCGTAACCCTTGGTAGTAATGGACGTATTGATGTCATTAAGAGCAAGTTAGTTTAAGAAGGGTGCGAAAAACCCTAGGTGTGGATTATAGATTCGCATTAGGGGCGTTACTTAGGAAAATCATGATAGAATAATTTGAAATATGGCTAATGATTCATGATGATTAATTCTAAGGAAAAATTATACGATTGGAGGTGGAAGAAAGGATGGAATTTAAGGGTTTCGATGGGATGAAGGAGATGATGATAAATGTCGGGTATAATGTCGAGTCTTTTCATTTGGACGAAATGTCGAGACCATGTTAAGATAAATGTCGAAAGTTAGCTAAGATGTCGAATTGTCCTATCGAGATTTCCATTGTATAAATGTCGAAATGATAAGGGTAAAATGTCGAACTCAAAGAAATCAATATAAATGTCGGGAGTAGTCATGTCGACATTTTCTACAAATGTCGAAATTGCAATGTCGAGCTAATATAGTTAAAAATGTCGAGGTCTTCTATTTGGATAAATGTCGACATGTTAGATGAGATGTCGACGTAATATATCGAGATGTTTAAAGATAAAGTCGAAACCTTGTTAGGATAAAAATGTCGAGATAGATGTCGACATTAAAGTCGAGATCAATGTCGAGTCCTTCTACTAGGAAAAAAAAATATATATATCGGGACCTTCAAAATGTCGAGATGTACATTAAAATTCATATCGACATTTTGTTGAAATGTCGAGATCAACAAATAATAAATACCGAGATTCATTACTTGCCGAGACCTCTACATACGTTAAATGTCGAGACTCATGTTGACCCATGTCGACATTTTCTTCAAATGTCGAGGCGAAATGTCGGGGTTAGACAGTTGAAAATGTCGCACCCTCACACATACAAATGTCGATATCTACCTCAATAACTATGTCGAGATTACCTCGACAATGATGTCGTGATTCATGATCGAGTACATATCGACATTTTCAGTTCAAAATGTCGAAACACAATGATTGATAGGGCAAGGTAAATATCGAAGGGATAGATATAATGTCGAGTAAAATGTCGAGCTTATATCGAAATCATGTTGAAGTCCCACACAGGCAAAGTCGGGCGAAACCTAATAAAAATCAAACGACTTTCGCCGAGCCTTTCACAAAAGAAATTTAAATTCTCTAACTTAGAAATTTATCAAAAGGCCGAGAACTCTATTTAAATATAATACGGAATAGGAATTGATTGACTTGGGAAATTTAATAAGGCAGATCGAGAAATGAGAGGTCTAGGGAATTTATACAAAGTCTAAATAACTAAACATGACGAAAATTATTGTTTCGACGAATTATCCAAGAAAAAGCAAACGTGCTAACATCATAACCCTTTTATTCAAAAAGGTTGTACATTAGGAGCTAACGGGGAGAATATTAATTTCGCTCGGACGACAGGTAAGTGGAAACTACACTTCAACTACAACACATGACTTTTACGTGTGTAAATTATATGTCTACGTGCTTTCATTACAGAACGTGAAATCTATGTGACATGTTTTACTTACTATCTATGGCATGACATGCATATGTATATGATTTCACGACATGATCACGTGCATACACGCTTAGTATAACAGTTAGGGCACGAGAGCGTGTGTGAGTCAGGATCGCATATGAGCGACGTATGGTTGCCGATGTGGGCAACTGTCGTCGACCCAGTTGTCGAGTGTGACCATGGCGGTAATGATGCACCATTGAATGATGTTGGGTTGATACCCTTACGATGGGAAGCGCGACCTGGAGGGTGCGACCCGAGGGAAGACGCGACACCGAGGGTACCTCGAGTGTTGGCAACCTCGGAGTGGGCTACCAGCGTGAAGCGCATGTGTGCCAGGCCGCGCTGGGCTAGAAAGGACACCTTCGGGACCGCATTGGGCTAAAAAGGCGTTATCGGCCTCCCAATGTGGACAGCAATTTGCGTACTGGGGTTGCCTCCCAATGTCCACAGTTGGGCCAAAAAGGCATCGTTAGCCTCCCAACGAGGATCGCATTGGGCTAAAAAGGTGCCACGGAGATGAATAAAGGTTGCCTCTCAATGACGATCGCATTGGGCCAAAAAGGCGTCGTTAGCCTCCCAATGTGGATCGCGTTGGGCTAAAAAGGTGCCATGAAGTCGAATGCAAATTGCGAACTAAGGGGTGGCCTCTCAGTGTAGGTGTACCGTCACTCGTATATACGCATGAAATTGAGTAAGCCCTATGATGGGACAAAATGAGATAGAAGGGCCGAGGGCCTGGTTGCGAGGTGAAAGAGAAAGTCAAATGAAAGGAAATGAGGAGAAAAGTGAAGTCTAGAAAAGCATTGACACGGATGTCATTGCGAGAAAGGACACGCACACTGCATGCATATAGTTTCTGCTTACTGAGCTTTTAGCTCACCCTTACGTTATGTGTTGTAGGTACAAGCGAACACGGTATGTGATCGCCTAGCCAGCGAGGCAGTCTTTTGAAGCTTCCGGGCGACTTTTGGGGGTGGTGTGTACGTGGACGACGACCTGTGAGGCCGAGCGCATAGGATTCTTTTGCTGCGAATGTATACGCTACCCATGTATTTAAGACTAGCATGAGATAAGAACCCAAACGGAATTCTTTTGACGTATAGATGTATTCTTTTGACATGTACAAAGACTTTCTTTACGAAAAGGAAAAAAATTTATTCCGCATTTTCGTAGTTCATCTAACTAAATACGTAGTTAGACGCCTAAGACAAGTCTAGAAATGGTAGCGATGGCTAGGGTCGCTACAAGTTAGTTGATAAAAAGTTTGGAAATATGGATTTAATTGAGGTTGCCCCATTATTGTATTGTATGAAAGAAAAACAAATGCAATTGCAACAGTTGAGCTTGGCATGACAAATCCCCCCTATTTATTTATTTTATTATTATTATTAAAAGAAAAATAAAAGTGAAAAAGAAAAGAGGTTTTAGGGTCATTATCGTGTCTAATATAAAGGGAAATATGGGTCCATAAGTATGCAATTTGCGATTTTGGGTGACTATGTTTGCGAGTTACAAAACTAAGTCACTATACTTAGTGACCTAATTAGTGACTCAATTTTGTTATTATATACATACTTAGTGACATAGTTTTGTTACTATATACATACTTAGTGACCTAGTTTTGTAACTACTGACCCAATTTTGTTACTATATCCATACTTAGTGACCTAGTTTTATAACCTGCAAACATAGTGATTCTTAGAATCCAACTCCACCTAACAAACACGTAACAGAACTCGTGAAAAAATCTCTCACATATAATACAATTGCTTACTCCTTCCTTTATCTAACAAAAGAAAAAGACTAAAATATAATCCCTCACGATAAATTCTTAGATTAGTATTATAGTTTTCCTCAAATGATAAGCACACCATCTGCATTCGCCACGAAGCAGTTCATCGCCATGCATTAAGAGTTCCCACGTATCCAAGACATAGCAGGGTTCTATTTGCATAATTTCTGCCACGTACATCTTACGTAGCCAAAGAAAAATTGCGTATTTGCCCGTCCACCTTAAAGTTCGTGTATAACACGAAGACACACGCGCATGCATATATATACTGCGTGTATGATCTGTGGATATATCTCGAAAAAGGGCTCTCAGAAGGTAAAATATCTGTGGTTGGTCATTCATTATTAGATGCATATATGTGTTCTTATTGCGACATATACAGTCATAACTACAGAACATATATCACTATCAAAACACAAAAAGGATTAACCTGAAGCAGTAGTAACAAAGCCTATATATCGTTGTCGTCGTTTCTGTGGGTCGAATATGGAGAGACAATCATCTATTGAAAATGAACCTCGAACTCTCGACGTGCAGCAGATTGAGCTTGCAAGGGTAATAAGAATATGATTTTCTATATATTACGGGCGTTTGTAAATTAGCTAGGATCCTATATTTGGGTTGGTCGTCGTTCGCTATTGATCATCAAAAGCAAACTCCACGTATTACTTTTACAGGAAGCAGCACTTTGTGTGGTTAAGAACACAAGCATTGAAGAAGCCTTCAGAATTTTCACCGAGGTTTGTTCGTGTGTGCGCACTGCGCAGTACATAATGTATAGATAGTTTCCAAGAAACATTTCTTACTATACATTTTTTACAAAGTGGTGTGTTATACGGTCTTTTGTGCTTGTGAGCTTCGCATATTACAGGGATTACAACCAGTGGTGGGATGCGCAGAGAAGACAGAAAAGATAGCATTATTATTAACAGATGAAGGATCAATAGAAGAATTAGAGGGACGACGACGAGTTTCAATAAATAATAAGCAGCGTAAGACAGCGTCAAGCAGTAATCGTGCTATTGCGCTTAGGGATATCGTCTCTGCACCATTCTAGACTTCTATCAGTTCCCCACAATCAATAATCGAATCAAGCTTTGTTTTCTTTTTTTCCTGTTCACCTCATTTTCCTTTAAATTCTCTGTGTTTTCCTTTTCCCCGTCTTGATCTTTGTTAAGAGAAACTCAAGAAGTGAAATTGTATAGAAAGTGCGTATCCTAACCTTTTGAAACTTCACAAACAATTTTTTATAATTTGTTTGTTTAAGGAAGATCGGTCGGAAAAATGCGCCTACTTTATTCATAATCGGTCGGTGTAAACCAGAATTGACAACAATGACAAGACAGCCACTACTATTTATTTTTTCGATTATTTAACTAGAAGAACCTTAATATATTTACTACTACATCACAAGCAATGAAATGAAACATGCATTCATATCAAACGTTCTTGTTGATATGTATTCTGTTCTTTCGATTGAAGACAAGACAACGCCCATATGTCATATAAATTATCATCAGCTAGTTGTTTTCTGGGCGAGTCTGATTACTCTCCGCCCAATTCGCCAACATCTCCTCCCAGCTGCAATGGCGATGTTCATCAATACAAATGTCCAACCTTTTGTCTCTTATCTTGATCTTCCAATGTCCATCGGATAAGTTTGCTTTCTCGGCTGCTCTTCTGTCGTGTTCCAAAGTAGCCTTCTGAACTGTCCTCATCAGACAGAAACCTTGTAACTCCTCGCTCATGGTGTCGTGAACGTCCCACCAAGTCTTATGAGCGACATCGCTTGCAAACTCTTGCAACCGATCCACATTCCAATTGCAGTCATAGTCCCTAAAGCACATCCAAGGCTTGTTCCCCAAGTAGTGTAGAACGTACAGCACGGGCGGGTCCGCCTTGAACAGAAGCATCTTCTTCCTCTTCACGCTATCGTCGTCTCCTTTCCATATATGTTTCAAGAAATTCATGTGCCTTGGAATCCTATGCCACCAAGTGAATATCTCGTTCAAGAAACCTTGATCTCCACCGTTGTACGATTCGATGTCGTTTATATGTTCCATCAGAAGCCCGAAAGTTTTGTTGGACGGTTCTATCACCATCACTCCCGAGTTGAATATCGGGCCCGCATTGCCCGTGGCTGAGACTTCTGGTAATGAGAATAAGAAATCGATGTTCTGCAAGATAAGCATGTCTGCGTCGATGAAGATGATCTTGTCGTAATCTGTGAGCTGCCAAAGCCTGAACTTGCTGTAGTTCCATTCGTTGTAAGAATCTTTGAGGGCTTTAGGGTTTCTAATCCTCTGTATGGTTCGAACTTTCCAACCAGCAAGCTCTAGCCCGCGCCTGTTACGTTCGCTTATCGTATCATCCACCAGAATCACGAGGTCCTTTTTGGACCCCGCTTTTCGTATGCTCCGTGCGGCAACTATGGCTCCGCAGACGTACGAATAAACCGAGTGGAGAACAGTAGCATATGCTTCGCGCTGTTGGTTCTTTACCGTGTAAGTCTGCTTGCTGTCTGCGTTACAATGAGGACATACATATCTCATGATCATCAGCTTGTTGATTCAAATACACAGAGATATAATAGGAAGAGTATAGTAACAAGCAGCTTCTAATTAATATTATTACCTGCTAATCCCCCAAGTGGAAGAGCAAGCTCACAAGAGCCTATAGGAAGGTGAAGCTTTCCTCTGAGTCGATTCAAGTCGGGCTTATAGAGCCAGGTGTTGCCATCCCGCACGATAAGATCGTCCAGCGTAAAGAGGTTTGGCGTAGGAAAGCACTGTGTGATTATAACGACATAAATAGGACGAAAGCCCTTGTGAGAAGCGGCTAAGCGTGCGACTGAAATCTGCAGATGAAGCCTGGCTATGTCCCTATTACTATTACATGGAAGCTTCACAGAAATGAGGTCGAGGGGTCGTAATGGAATCTTTGGTTCGGGAAGTGAAGGGCAGTTTGGTACTTGGTCTTGTTGCTCCTCATCGATCCACTCGGGGTATAACGAATCCCACGTCAGATTGCGATCTGCGTGATCGAGCTCCAAGACTTTGTGATTTGTAGTGGGGAAGTGCCATCTCCAATGATTGATTTCGTCCCTGTTGAAGTTCAAAAGGCCGTTGCTGCTTTTTATTTTGTTGTTGTCGTCTCTTGGTATGTGGTTTAAGGCTCGGGAGATTTCATTCCAATCTAAGACAAATTCGGACGACGACGACGTGTATCGAATATCTGATGAAGAAGGACAACAACCTCCCCATATCCATCGTCTGTTTTATTATTATTGCAGAAGAAAAACATTAATAATGTGATGATGAGTTTCTAGCAGCTGCTAGCTGCTGCTGCTCTCAACACAAATAAAATATTCAGATGATCAAAAGCGTTGCTGCTTACTGATGAGGCATGATCAAGTTTTGATTGATATTGCTGGTAAAGGCAGCCACAAGGAGGATGAGGAGGAGGAGAAACACGAAGCACTTGATATTAGTGTGGTGGTTGATTCTCCAATATTTCGTGCTCTTGGCGAATTCGAATGCGTTATTCTTAACATCATCTCCGTCGACGACTGCTTTGATCTTCTGCAGCTTCCTTTTACGTCCATCGTCACTGTCGAATAAACATTAATACTATATAGCAATAATCAACAAACGGCTTTACGCAATGATATATATTGATGGTTGAGTTAAGAGTCACGTACGTTCGTTGTCTCGTGGAGGAGTCCATGTTCGATCTTGGCGAAGAATCTCCCCAGGTGGTGTTGTTACAGCAAAAAGAGATGGAACGAAGGAGCAAGCAGGCATAAATAAATCCAGCCTGATAAATAAATAAATATACATGGAAAATCAAACGAGAGAGATTAATCATACCAACATGAGAAAAAATGGCAAATAACATTGAATTCATGCCATTAATTTTTTTTTTTTAATATCAAATGACTAATTACGTAATTATCCGTTTCTGCAAGAAGAAATCTTCTTGATAATATATTTTTGGTGCCACGTGATTATTACAGGTTAATGTGCGAGATATTAAGCGATAAATGGATCTTTGTTCTTGATAAGTTTTAGTACCGATGCGATGATTGATAAAAAGTACAATAGCAAAGCAAATATTAATAAAAATAAAGTCGAATATAAAATAATAAAATATGTCTATTTTCGGGGGCTATTTTAAAAAATGAGATTACTTTTGATTTCTTTTAAAAAAATAGGAACTTGTCCAAGTCAATTTAAAAAAGAGGAACCTGTTTAATTAATTAACTAAACCCCTAATTAATACCTAAATAAATAAAAAAAGAAATATATATATATATATAAAATAACGGAAAAACGCACCCACCTCATTAACGCACCCACCAAGCACCAAACGAGATCCTGACGGAAAAACGAGCTGAAGCATCCGCCGAAATCGAAACACCCAAGCTCCAAGAATTCCAATTTCGTTCTTCAACGCATATACAGTAAGTTTCGTTCATGTTAACGCCGGTTACTAGTATACATTATCGGGCATTGTAATTTCCGTTCATGTTAACGACATTTACATTTCGAGCATCGGGTATTAGATTTTCGAAGGTTTGGGTAGTTACGGGTAACATTTTCACCGTAGATCTGTGCGAATTTGCAGAAAAATTTCGTTTTCCGTTTATTCGAGCTCATTATACTCAAAAACGTCACTCGGATAAGTTCTTTCAATTCGGACATCATACTCGAATAAACTCGAAAAGGTTACTCGAATACTACTATTGTTTATTAAATTTTACACGTATATATTATCCGATATTAGATTACCCGAACATATTATTCGAATGGAGGTTCAACTCGAATATGTTACTCGAATAATTTTTAGTTTGCTATTAAAGTTTATTTATTCCATTTATTTCTTCGATAACAATTTATCGAGTGTCTTCAACATGTTATTATTCGAACATCACATTGGAGTTTTTATATTACTCGAATTGTTTACTCGGATAAATATTATTTTTCGAATATTTTATTTATTCGAATAATGCATATTGCAATTAATTAACAATGATTTATTTCATATGCAGGTTATGCCGACCAGCATCATGATTGATTACGATGGAGAATGGATAATTGGGAATGATAATAAATGGATATGGGTTCCAAGGATGGGAACAAATATGAAGCCCATTGGGTTCGATGTCGATTGTTGTTTGCTGGACGATCTGCAGAATGAAATATACGAGACTATTGGCGTAAGCGGGAGGCCGGAGTTAAAGCTTAGTTATCAGCCATCTATGAGAGGTATGGAAGGGTGTGCTCCGTTGTATATAAAGAATGATCGAGAGTTGAAGGGTTATATTTACTTAGGGGGTCCAATGGATAGACCGATTCTCCGCGTGGAGATTGGACTCCCTACGACCCTCCACCGTCAAACTCTTACGGATGATGAAGTTGGTCCCGTTCCAATTGAGGTTCGTAGCAGTGGAGGTGGTTACATCGATGATTATTTTGACCGTATCATCGACTTTGGCGGATACGAAGATGCGAATTATGGGGGTGAAGGTCACAATGAGGCGAACGACCGTGATGAGAATGTTGCATCACGGCAGAACGTGCACGTCAATTTTGATGGCGTAAACGGAGAAAATGCGGACGGGGATGATGAGGAGGAGGAGGAAGAGGAAAATGCAACTATTCCTAGCGATCGGTATTTTTTTACCGACGGTTCCACCATGAAGGTCGGTGATGAATTCGAGGATAAGAAGACCGTCAAGAATAGGATCCAAAGAGTTGCAGTAGACGCATGCTTCGAGGTCAAGATTATAAAATCTTCCCGATCGTACTATGTCGTGAGATGCAAAGAGGATGGATATACTTGGAGGATATGGACGGCGAAGATTAAGGATACATCCGTATTCTCGAATACGTAACTCGTATAAATAAAATTATTCGAACAAACTCTTTGACTCGAAAAACAGTGAAAACCGAAAAAAAAAAAAACTGAAACTTGAACATTATTCGAGTACTATTTGGTACTCTGAATAAGATCGAATAGGTTACTCAAGTAAATAACATTATTCGAACAAACTCTTTGACTCGAATAACAGCGAAAACCGAAAAAAAACAACTGAACCTTGAACAACCTGAACAACCTGAACAGCAACACAACCAACCAAAACTGGACAATTCCAAATGCAAAATCTATACAAATATCTAAAAAGGTTCATACAATATCCCAATTGTTAAAATAAATACACATCGTCAAAAACTTTCTAAACGACTCAATTTTAGAATCGTCCAAAGCGTAGAGATCATCTCTGTTACCGATCAACAGAGACATCGCCGCCCGAAGCATGTATATACCACACTCTCCGCTGTTCGAAAAATAGAACAATTTCAGGTTTAAGAAAATAAGAAAATAAGAAATTAAGAAAATAAGAAAATTACCTGAGGACTTGTTGAGGGAACTTGGGGCACCGCACCCAAGCAAACTTCTCCACGGAATTTTGCTCCACACCTACGTGTTGAAGCATCAGAGGTATTACTTCGGCCAAGGGGTCGAGGAACGGCTTCATGAATCTCAAGTCCGAATCGCTGCTGCGGTCGAAATCCAAAACGAGGATGTTCCTCTCCTTGAACCGAGCGACGAGGAGCACCCAATGCGCGTTAAACGCCAATGGGATGACGGCCACATCCGCTTGGCTCCAGTGAAGCGACGGCTTGCCGTTGCCGTATATCACATTGAACTCTCCCTTGGCAAATAGCTCGAACGAGGACATGTCCCACGGTCGCGGTCTGGCGGACTCCATCTTGACTGCATGTGGGAAATTCGTGTTCATGTACGCGATTCGCTCCCCATGCACGCAGTTTTCTTGCATCGCCGTAAACCCGTTGAATGCCTCGTTGACGTGCTGCAATAATAGCATATAATGTTATTAAACGAAATAATTAGAACATATTTAGCAAAAAACACACATACCTCGTCCAAGATCCACGCTTTCGGAGTGAACAGATCGGCAAAGAATTTCTTGTCGTACGCTTGGAGCATTCCTGTCCGTTCATCCTTTGCGCCCATTCTTGCCACCTCCACCTCGACGGCATCCCAGTTCTTCACTCGCTCCCCAATGATCTGCTTTATGTCCGCGCGGCGTTGTATTGTAGCGCGAGGGGTCGAATCGGGCGTCGGCGTATACGGACTCGAAAGCATCCTCGACTTCTTCTTCGCCCGTTCAGTCCGTGGTCGTTTTTTGCTAACCGCCGCGGCCCTCTCCGCCTCCTCGGCTGCCGCGGCCTTCTGCGCCTCCGCCCACGCCGCTTTCTTCGCCGCGGCGGCCTTTTTCGCCGCGTCGGCTTTCCCCGTCACGTTCTCCACCACCGCCGCCTTCTCCGCCGCGGCCCTCTCCGCCGCCGCCGCTTCCACCGCGGTCTCTTCCGCCGCGGCCCTCTCCGCCGCCGCTGCCGCTTCCGCCGCGGACCTCTCTGCCGCGGCCCTCTCCGCCGCCGCCGCTTCCGCCGCGGCCCTCTCCGCCGCCGCCGCTTCCGCCGCAAACTTTTCCGCCGCGGCCCTCTCCGCCGCCGCCGCCTCCGCCTCCACGGCAGCGGCCTCCATCATCTCTATATCCATCTCGTACTCCATCTCCACATTCTCGCCCCTCTGCTCCCTCCCCGTCACGTTCTCCGCCTCCCCCTCGTTCGTCGTCCTCCCCGTCGCCTCGGGTTGGTTCGGCGTCCTCCCGAACATCGGCGGCGAATGAGGAGGCGAAGGAGGCGGCATGTCCCGATCGTAGCTCCTCGTAATATCCCGCACCATGTCGGCATCAGGATCTCAAGGGCTACAAAATTAGAGTATTACGTTGGATTTACGTAATATATATAATCTTATAAAATAAACATTAAGTAAGACATACCTTGGAGCACGATCAAGCGTAGCTCCCTAATCTCTGTCCGCATATCCCGTACATCGCCTTCCAGTCTGTCCATTCTTCTATCGAAATGGGCGATTATTGAGCCGGAAGGAGGAGGAGACGGCCTCGGAGGAGGAGACGGCCTCAGCGGAGGAGACGGCCTCGGAGGAGGAGACGGCCGAGGAGGAGACGGAGCAAGCCGATGCTCGGTGCAGTAGACCGGCAGCCCATTTAAAAGATGCTCCACTATCCTCTGGGCTACGGCATCATCCCTGCTGCCACAAAAGCCGGCGACCGTGCGGAAGTGCCTTGAATCGGCTTCAGCATCGGTCGGTGTAAGGCAACACCGCACGTCCTGTGTATTTGTACAATTTAGAAAACGCAATCTAAATAAATCCATATTATAAATAAATAAATATATATACTTACATCCATCCCTACGGCACCGAATGCACGCTCGACCTCTTGCCATCCCGGAGCAGAGCTCTTGCCGTAAAATGTGGTCTTCCAATGGCACATCCGGGGTATCGGGAGCCTTTCGCCGCCTTTTCTCACGGCGAATTCCTGCCCGACGGTCGGCCAGCACTCGTACGCCAGAACCTGATAAAAGAGAGTAAACATAAGTTAAAATATGTCTTAAATAATACAAAACTAATTACCTGAAGCGGCATGACGAAGCCGCTGATATCGAAGGTTGTTTGGATTTTTCCCTTCGATGTCATCTCCATGTGCTTCCCCAAGAGGTCTTTGTTCAGACCATAAACGACCTCCTCGAATGATATCCTTCCCCAAGGATATTCGTTGAAGCGGTCGAAGTCCTCCACTAGACGGAGCCACTCCTCCTTCAGCTTCAAGTCCCTCTTTACCCTCCGCTCCCCTAGCACCCCGGCGGCAAAATAAAGGGCCGCGATCTTCAATTTCTCGGGATTCACGCCCGAGTGTCCACCGGCGTCACGAATCATTCCCGTGATTTTCTTCTCCAAATCATCAAAATATATAACGGGCTTGCCTACGAGCCATAAAACAAACGTTAGTTTTTGAAATCGAAGTAAAAAAAAGAATCAAAATGATAAAAAAAAATATGATTAATACCAGGCCAATGCCTCGTCGCAAACTCGTTCGATGACGGTATCTCTGGCTCGTTAGCGCCGCAGTCGAGGCCCGTGAGTAGGCAATACTAGACCAATGAAAATCTTAATGGTCGCCCATGAACGACCATCCAGAACTCCTTCGACTCCGGCATATACTCCACCTGCCGGCTCATCAAAAACCACAGGATCATGTTCGAGTTGTAGTGGTCTCGGGCCACCTTTATTAAATTCTCGAACTGAGTCCGTCTGACCATCTCCTCCATCTCCTCCTCGTTCAAAAGCGTACGGATGCATTCGCATACCGGCATGTACTGCGAGTTCAGAGTGAGGATGACATGGTAGAAATTGTCCGCCGGCAACTTCGTCGGAAAATAGATCTGAAAATGCAAAAAAAAAAAGAAAAACAATGAAAATTGACTGTTATTTGAGTTAAGTATTCTAGTAAAACGTCACTCGAATAGGTTAAACAATTATTCTAACCCTAATTACTCGAATAATTACTCGGAAAAGCAGCGAAACGATTTAACGCTAGAAACGAAAGATATAACCAAGAAATTTGTTTGACCAAATCGATTTAACAAAAACCCAAAACGCGACCAAAACTCACCGTGGCTCTACCGGCGTCGATTTGCTCATCCTCATCCACCCGGTTACGTTGAGGCGCGGTAGGCTCCGATGATTTCGTTTTTCTTTTCGCCATTGATGATTATGCTTGGGTTTGTGTACGATTTTTTGAGCTAGAGCTTTGGTTCGAAGAGAGAGCGCGAGAGATTTAGGTTTTCGAGTGATTTGTGTCTAATTTTCATTCCGAGCTTATAAAATACTGCTTATTCGAGTAATCTACTCGAGTAGTTTATTCGAGTCGTGACTCGAAAAAGTTACTCGTAAGTTACTCGAATAAGGCTGCTTATTCGTTTAAATTTTCTGAATGTTATTCGAGGAAATTTATCACTTCGAAATATTATTAGAGTTTGACATTCGAGTTTTTCTTTTAACTCGAATAAAAGTCGTATAATTTTTTGCTGTTAATAAATCGGATAAGCAATTATTCGAGTCTGATAATCGAGTCTTCTCTGAACTCGAATAAAACTCGGATAACTTTTCGCTGTTAATGAGTCGGATTAGCCTGCTTAATCAGTTTTTTAGTAAGGGTATTTCAGTCATTTGACAACCCGTTCCTTTTTTTTAAAACCAAATAGAATCGTTTCTCTTTTTTTAAATTTTCCCTATTTTCAGACGTTGGCTGACTTTGAGTTTTGACTCCGCCAGTTGGAGTCGAGGGTTTAACGGAAGAGAAGAGAAGAGAAGAGAAGAGAAGAGAGCTTCTAGCTAAACAGCGAAACCAACAAGCCTCGGAAATCATCATATTGAGATGAGATTTTGAAGACTAGCTCATGCTTTTATCTGCAACAATTAGGTTACTACTCTCTCAAACCACTTTGTTGAAAAGTAATCAGTTCATTCGATCGTACTCGGTTCCATCACTTGCCCACTTCACCCCGTACTTTTCTGTCTCGGGTTCCGAAGACCACCCTTCCCTTAATGCTAAGAACAGCGACGTCGCCGGCGAACGAAGTGCCGGGAGTGAATTAACTCCGAGTGGGGTTGCTGAGATTCTAAGAAATTTGCACAAGGAACCCCTGTCTGCGTTGGGGCTTTTTAACCAACTAAGGGAGAATGGATATCGGC
The DNA here is from genome assembly GCA_027422505.1 of Craterostigma plantagineum. Lineage (NCBI taxonomy): Eukaryota > Viridiplantae > Streptophyta > Magnoliopsida > Lamiales > Linderniaceae > Craterostigma > Craterostigma plantagineum. The sequence goes on from JAPQWV010000495.1 coordinate 174,830, forward strand.
ATGGCGTTTTAAGTTATTTGGCTGTTATTAAGATATTATGCTACTGGGGTTTGGACAGAAAGTTGTGTTCTTTTTTCGAGGATGTCATAAGAATGAATACGGAGGAACGATGTTTCAACGTATCGGAGTTATTCGATGCGATGGTGGAGGAGGCGAAAATTGAGGGATTACACTCGTTGGTTCGGGCATTCGATGCGTTGCTTAAGGGTTACGTTACACTAGGGATGTTCGACGAGGCTTTAGATGTTTTATTTCACATGAAGCAACACGAAGTTGGACCGTCTTTGTTTTCTTGTAATTTCTTGATGAATGGGCTGGTGGGTCGTGGAAAAGTCGAGACAGTGGCAGCTTTGTACAAGCAGTTGAAGTTACTTGGCATCAATCCAAATGTATATACTTACGGGATTGTGATAAAGGCGTACTCTAGACGTGGCTGTTTGGAAGAAGCAAGAGGCGTGCTGCTTGAGATGGACGAAGCTAAGGTTGCTCCCAATGCTTTCACTTACGCAGCTTATCTCGAAGGGCTATGCATGCACGGCCAGTCAGATATGGGTTATGATGTCTTGCTAGATTGCGAAAGGCATAACGGTCTAATTGATGCACATGCTTATGCTGTTGTAATTCAGGGCTTTGTCAGTGAAAAGAAGCTGCATATGGCGGAGACTGTCCTACAGAGATTGGAAGAAAGCATCCTAGTACCTACCGAGATGCATTACCGTGCCTTGATTCAGGGGTATTGTGATTGTGGGGACATAGATAAAGCCTTGGACATCCATAAGGCGATGGTGGCTAAGGGTATTAAAAGTAATTGTCGGATTCTCACGCTGGTCCTGCAATGCTTTTGCCGGAAGGGCTTATATACTAAAGCAATCGAGCATTTCAGGAACTTTCGAGATGGCGGCATCTTCCTCGATGGGGTTTCGTATAACGTTGCCATTGATGCCCTGTGCAAATTGGGAAAGCTAGCGGAAGCTCGTCACTTGTTCGAAGAGATGAAGGACAAGAAGCTGATCCCGGATGTGGTTCATTACACCACGCTGATGAGCGGTACGTTCGACCGCGGATGCGCTTTTGAAGCTGGAAATGGGTTGTTCAGAGAAATGATTGAGGATGGTCTGGAACCCGATGTTATAGCACTCGACGTACTCGTTCGTGGGCTGTCCAGAGCTGGCATTGTTGATGCCCTGTATTCCCTTCTCGATGCTATGAAGGATAAAGGCTTGACTCCGAGCTCAGCTACACACAACGTGATAATAGAAGGCCTCTGCATTGCTAAAAAGGTTCGGGAAGCTGAAAACTATTTCGCCGAACTGGAAGATAATAGCATCGAGATCTGTACTTCCATGGTTAATGGGTACTGTAAGTCAAGCAATGCTGTGAAGGGATACGAACTCTTTCTTCGGCTGTTGAATCAAGGGCTTCTGATTTCTAAAAACTCCCGTTTGAAACTCCTTAACAGCCTCTGCGTGGAAGGTAAGTGCGATAAAGCTTTCAAGATGTTTGAGACTATGCTTTCTATAGGAGGTGGCCCTAATAAGAAACTGTACAACGATCTCATTGCCAGCCTATGTCGTGCTGGAGACATGGAAAGGGCCCGACGGGTGTTGGAGCGTATGATCGAGAGAGGATTATCTCCTGATCTGATCACATATACGATAATGTTGAATGGCTACTGTCAGAAGAGTTGGTTGAAGGAAGCTCTCGATCTGTTCAGTCACATGAAGGAAAGAGGGATTAGTCCAGACATCGTTGCCTACACTGTCTTGCTCGATGGCCACCGCAAGATAAGCTTTAAAAAAAACAAGAGAAGCAGAAGCAGCAGGGACCTAAAGCAACTGGCTTTGGCTTACTGTCGTGAAATGAAGGAGATGGGCTTGAAAGAAGACATGGTATGCTACACTGCCTTAATGGATGGCAGCTGCAAATCAGGGAACATGGAGGATGCTGTTTCCCTCTTCAATGAAATGGTCGATCGTGGTCTGAGTCCTGACAGGGTGGCTTATACGGCTCTTATATCAGGCTATTGCAGACAAGGAGATGTAGAAAAGGCTTCAACCCTTGTGGATGAGATGCCGGGCAAGGGGTTAGAGGTGGATGACCGCACCACATTGGCGATGCATGATGGTGAGATTGTCAAGGCCAAGAAATGCTGCAGCTCTTAGGGAGGAGAGGATGCATATATATATATATATATATATATATATACAGAGAGAGAGAGAGAGACTTCCGACAACGAGAAGAGTTTATGATTGATCGAGGACGACTGTGTCAATGTTGGACAGTGTGGTGTATGTATGGGCTTGGTTAACCACATTTTGGTGAACTTTTTAGTTATTATAACGACAGTAACGTTAGCGAAACCCAAGACAAACCATTATTATAATCATCCAAGCTTTCGAAAGCAACTTATGAGAAGAAAGAAGATTTTAGTAGCGATCGCTCTGCTCTATAAAATCCAATTTCGGAGATGGTACAGTACCTTTGAAAAAAGAAAATAATATAAAATCCAATTTCGGAGATGGTACAGTACCTTTGAAAAAAGAAAATAATCACAACGTTCAACAAAATCAAAATTCTAACTACATTTTGAGACGAGATTTTCTGTCTGTCTAAGCGTTTGCTGTTTTACTTCTCCGAGATCCTCCAATCAATGTGCCTACATTTTCTCCTCTTATGGCCTTCGATATGTTCCCAGGCTTATTCAGATTAAAGACCACAACTGTCGAAGCAAAACAAACTCAGTTTCCACACTACCGTACTATCGCAATAAGGGTCAAATGTTTCTTACCTGGAATGTTGTTTTCTTGGCACAAGGTAATGGCAGTCATATCCATCACAGACAGTTCTTTCGAAGTCACGTCTTGGTACGTCAGAGTTTCGAGCAGCCGAGCGTTGGGATTTCGTCTGGGGTCATCATCGTACACACCGTCGACATTTGTAGCTTTCAGAACAACCTCAGCATTAACTAGTTGTCACAATGAAGGAAAGATTAGTTCATCGTATGAAGAAAGAAAACAAATGATGCAATTGATTTTAGACAAGCGTCGCATACATACTCTCTGCAGCCCGAAGTGATGCAGCGGTATCAGTGGTAAAGAAGGGATTTCCAGTTCCAGCTGCGAAAATAACGACCCTTCCTTTCTCGAGATGCCTCACAGCCCTCCTACGTATGTAGGGTTCTGCCACTTCAGACATACGAAAAGCTGTCTGAACCCTTGTTGGGATGCCAATGCTCTCCATTGTCGCTTGCAAGAATATAGCATTCATCACAGTTGCCAGCATTCTTTTCATGAAAAATGGAAATTTTTGTTCCGTTAAGAGCTTATCTAGTTATAGCGATGTATCAGATAAAAACATAATTCTTTGGTACAAATCAAGGCCCTGTGAGTATGAACAGTAACCCCAAAAGTATTTGATTTGTAAGACTTGATGTTGGAGGACAATAGGAATGGACCAACCCAATATAATCAGCAGATGATCGGTCAAGACCACTGCTCCCAGCCCACGAGGCGCCTCGGAAGATATTTCCTCCACCAACAACAATGGCAACCTGCAAAACATTCATGGAAGTGTTCAGTTCTTTTCTCGCCACTTATTCATAGTAGATTTAAAAGACAACCGGAAAAACATTGAACTAAGTAGGAATGTCGAATACATCGGGGAAATGGGTGCAACGAGACATTCGTCTATGTCGAGAATCAGCCAAAGTAAAAAACTCGATTAATCGGTCAAGAAAGACAAAGATGAGAGAAGCAATCAAATTGTGCGATGGGCACAAATACATCTACTTCCATGAAACTAAAAACAAGTCTGCTTCTAAACTAAACCAACCTCAATACCTAGCCGAGTAACAGAGGCAACCTCCCGAGCAATCTCCATTGTGATCTGTGAATGTAAAAGAATACTATGAGCACCAACAGATAGGACAAGTTCCTATGCACGGTGGCTCTATATAATTGAGACCTTTGGATCGATATTTTGTTTCTGATCTCCTGCGAGTGCCTCGCCGCTAACTTTAAGCAACACCCTACGCCATTTAAATGGTGAGCTGGACGAACCATTGTCATTCGTCGAGACACCGAAAGAAGGCATTGATGGTAGCCGAGGTTGTCTACAGATAAACAGGGACAAATAAACATATAGAAGATGGGTGAGGTATAATACAACCCACAACCTTTATTAATTCCGCATATTCAAAGTATTTATCTAGAGCCGTTTCTAACACAAAGAGGCACGTGGTCTTAGGGCAAAAATCCGAGCAACAAATCGACGAATTAGACGCAAACATCCCAGGATAAAGCAACATAACAGAGTCCATAGGAAAAGAGAAACACATCATAGGCACTTGTAAAAAAGATTGTAAACAGGGACAGGAGATACATACCTTGGATCCGAGGAGTTGGGACCCACGCAACAGCTCACAAGCAAAGACGGATTAGAGTTGTGAAATCCACAAGCGTTGGGCTTCTATAAACGGTGCTGGGTTTACAGAAACGGAGTGTTGGACAACATACGCCATTGTAGGAGCTGATCGAAAAGGACATTCTTGGATTGGATGGTTATTGATAAAACAGCCTCAGTTGAGGGACAGGATTGTCCCGGCGCCGGCCTCCTTGGGGATGATGAAGTGATTGATAATGATGAAGCAGAAGAGAAAATATCTCTTCGTAGCGGTGTGTATATATTACAACTAAAAAAACATACAAGTGTCCCTAATATAATTTTGTTGTTTTAACAATTAAATAACATTAAGTTGGCCCAAACAATTTTGTCTTTGTAAAGCCCAATATGAAAATCGTCATATTTGATAAATAGCTCAAAACCCTAAACTAGTCATCCACCACGGCCAAGGAGTTGAAAAGAAGAAAAAGAAAACAACTTCTCTTGAACCCTACTTTGGCCAGCTACTACTCACGGTGGTCGTCGTCATTGCAAACATGTTGGTCTTGTTTGAAACACCCGCCGGTTTCGCGCTGTTCAAAGTTTTGGATGAAGGCAAACTAACTAAAGTCGAGGTGCGATCATTTTTTTTGAAACCCAAGCTCGTGCTTCGTCTTTCCTCGACGATATACTGTTCTCTTTTTAAAATTTATTTTACTTATGACATTTTTTGGTGTTGCAAGGATTTGGGCAAGGAGTTCCTGACTCCGGACTCTGCTAGAAAGGTACCGATTTGTTTCTCGGTTTTACCTTTATTTCCAGCTTTTTTATGTGGCAGCTAAGTTTGAGTTTACGACTTGTATGTTCTGTTTCTACGTTTCATCACATACTTTTAATTAGTTACTGTTGTTCGCTTTAGGTTGTCAAGCTGAAAGCTTTTTCCAAGTTTGATAGCATGACGGAGGCTTTATCTGCTGCATCACTTTTGATTGAGAGTAAGCCAAGCAAAGATTTGCGGAAGTTCTTGCGCAGCCATTGTGAAGGTGACATTTTGGCAGTGGCCGATTCCAAACTGGGAAATGTGATTAAGGAGAAGCTGGTTAGTTTTAATAATGAGTCGACGAGCTTCTTTGTTACGTGTCTATTCAGCACATTAGTATTTAGTTTTGAGCTATTTTTTTGCAGCAAATCGAATGTGTCCACAATAATGCTGTCATGGAATTGATGAGAGGCGTAAGAAGTCAATTGACTGAGCTAATATCTGGTTTAGCTGCACAGGACTTGGCTCCAATGAGCCTGGGATTGTCACACAGCTTGTCAAGGTTCAAGTTGAAGTTTAGTCCTGACAAGGTGAGCCCTATTATGAGAAGCTCATGCTGTTGAAATAAGTTTAAGTATGATTATTAGCTGAGTGATTGATTATACAGTCTGTTGTATTTTAATTTGCTGATGGCTGCTTTAGGTTGACACAATGATTATCCAAGCTATTAGCTTATTGGACGACCTCGACAAAGAGCTGAATACTTATGCTATGAGGGTAAGAGAATGGTACGGTTGGCATTTCCCAGAACTCGCTAAAATTGTACAAGACAACATCCTTTATGCTAAGACCGTGAAATTAATGGGCAGTCGCTCAAATGCTGCCAATCTTGATTTCTCTGAGGTAAAGAAAGTAACATCTTATTTGTGAAGTCATGCTCTGGTTATGCGAATAACTTGTTGATTGTGGTTTCTCTTTTTTTCATGTATTTTATGAACTCACTCTGATGAAAAATCTTGAACTGGTTTATTCTAGAGAATTCAGTACGTACTATCTATCTAGATAAGAAGTTGCTGTTTGATCATGATAAGTTTTTTTAAATATAACCTTATTGGCTATTCCACTTTGCAATTTTTTCACATGATGTTAAAAGATGTTGGTGTAGTTAACTTCCAATATTCTATGCCATGTGTTACTTATCAGCAAGTCTTGTCTTTTTATTGCTTAAATTTCCGACCATTGCAACCCATTTTGGGGCATCTGAGTTGGTCTTATTTATTTATTGCTATCTTTTGCTTTATATTTTCTGCTGAAACTTAATAGATACTACCGGAGGAGGTGGAGGCTGAAATGAAAGAGGCTTCTGTGATTTCCATGGGAACTGAAGTTAGTGACTTGGATTTGGAAAATATCAAAGACTTGTGCAATCAGGTTTTATCCCTCTCAGAATACCGAGCTCAGCTTTATGACTACTTAAAGAGCAGAATGAACGCGATTGCCCCCAATCTCACAGCTCTTGTTGGAGAACTTGTTGGTGCTCGTTTGATCGCACATGGAGGTAGCTTATTGAATCTTGCTAAGCAGCCGGGAAGTACCGTTCAGATACTCGGTGCAGAAAAAGCTCTTTTCAGAGCGCTTAAGACGAAGCATGCTACTCCCAAATATGGTCTGATCTATCATGCATCATTGATTGGGCAAGCTGCACCGAAACACAAGGGTAAGATATCACGTTCTCTTGCTGCTAAGGCTGCTTTAGCAATTCGATGTGATGCTCTTGGAGACTCAGAAGATAACTCTATGGGCTTGGAGAATAGGGCAAAGGTAGTTTATAATACCCTGCCAGATTCTCTTCATTGTTCGAGATAGTCCTTACTCCAGACCTTTGCAATCCTTGTTTAATTATTTTTCTTATCTGGTTGGTTGGTAGCTTGAAGCACGTTTGAGGAACTTAGAAGGTAAAGAATTAGGTCGTTTGGCTGGCTCTGCTAAAGGCAAACCGAAGATTGAAGTTTATGACAAGGACCGTAAGAAGGGATCGGGAGGATTGATCACACCAGCCAAGGTTACTATCATTCGAAATATCTTCGACTCCCGTGTTTATTTTATCTTTGCTTTTTCTTCAGATCGCATAACTTTATTTCGTGAAATGCAGGCATATAATCCAGCTGCAGATTCAACCTTAGGGCTGACGGAAACGAAAACTACAAAGGAGAAAATTGAAGCTGTACCAATGGATGAGCACGTCACTGGCGAGGAAGGAAAGAGCAAGAAGAAGAAGAAAAGAAAGAACAAGGAGGCTGATGTTGTGATGCAAGATGCAGATGATGGCACTGCACCAGTTGAAACTGAAATTGCTGAGGACAAGAAAGAAAAGAAGAAAAAGAAGAAGACAAAGGAGTTGGCCGAGCCGAAGAGGATTGAGCCTGAAGGAGGAGAGAAGAAGAAAAAGAGAAAGCACACAGAGTTGCCTGAAGAAGAGGATAACGAAAAATCAGCGACAGATGCAGGAGCAGCAAATGAGAAGAAGAGGAAAAAGAGAAAACATTCAGATCCGGAAGAAGAAACTAAGAAGGATGTCCACGGTGAGAAGAAAGAAAAGAAGAAAAAGAAGCAGAAAGAGTGAAGGGTGATGAATCTACGTTAGTATTAAAATCCTGTTGTTTTATCCATCTCGTCTGGTTCGTCGTCCGTCTTTACATTATGAAGGTTTTTTTATTTTGTCCATTTTTAATGCAGTGTACTACTTGGACAGAACTATCCCGTTTTGAATGCTAAGTTTTACATCTACTTTTTCAGTGTTTGAACATGCTAATTATGAACATTCATTGATAATAATTTACTTAGCTATCGAGGTTGAAGTCTCGATATATTCTTGAATCAAAAGCATGATGATTTAATGATGATATGCATACGTGCAAGAATAAGTACATTGTAATTAATAGGACCTGATTGTAATTGGATAAAGTCGTTCGGTATTTACGGTTAATATCCGTCAGTCAGAGAGAGAGAGAGAGAGAGAGAGAACGGATCAATTTTAGAAAGGCAACAGTAGTTTGATGTTGTGGATGGAGAAGCGATCCTATTCGACGTTAGGTGATTTACTTGTTGGGATGGAAGGTAGCACATGGACAATCAATCATCAACAGTGTGCACGCACAACACATAATCAGCGGCGAAGTGGTGGCTGTGAAGCTTCTCAACTCGGCGAAGGTGACCCCGTCATCTCCGAAACTACCTGGACTGTGAATTGACCTTCCTCTCGGTCAACCATCCCAACATCATACGAACTCATCGATGACATCCAATCCAATTTAGTATTCTTATTTCTTGCTGCTTTAGTCTTTACTGCTTCACCTGTTTACGAGATCGAACACATTGCGACTGATATTTGGATAGGATGAAGATTGCATTGGCCTTGCCATGGAGTTCTGCGATGGTGGATAGCTTCTTACATTCAACGCCGTGGCACAGTTGAAGAATCTCTAGTTAAAAAGTTTATGCAGCATTTAATCCTTCCATTTCAAGGCATAAGATATCCCCTAGTGAAGGACACACTTTACAACATGTTCTTATTGAATGCCACAGAACATTCTGTTGTCTTATAACGAGTGTGAACCTATACTCAAAATTGCAGATTTTGGCCTTTCCAGGTGAAAACATTATTGTCCCCTTCCTTGTTGCCGCTCATTCTTGTGTTCTGACGCTAAATCATCTACATTTGGATCAGGATTCTACGTCCAGACGAATATGCAGCAACTGTCTGTGGCTCGCAACGATACATGGCTCCAGAAATCCTAGACTTCCAACAATATAATGAGAAGGTCTAGAAAAAGTTTTATTTTTTTGGCAAATTGTATAGCTAATCTTCGGAAAATTAACTATATAATCTATATAATAAGATTGATATGTGGAGGCTTGGAGCTATTCTATTCGAGCTTCTTAATGGTTATCCTCCGTTCCATGGCAAGAGTAACGTATAGGTAGCTATTAAGATTGAATATATATTTAAAAAGTCTTTCATTTCCATGATTTATAGCTTTTTAACTCACATTGATGACGTTCGAGCTTGTGTGGATAAAAGCTTCAACCTGTCTGCCTTTTTCTCCGATGCTGAATCGTGGTTACTATCCATTGATCCCAGTAAGTTAGCCTAATGCCTTAAGGATCCTTTCTGTGAATGTTGGGGCACATGGATGACTGTTGTTTATGGTTCTTATCATTTCCCTCAACAAATCATAAACCTTTAGCCTTTAGGATGTATGTCATTTTACAAATCTGAGTGTTAGTCTGATATAAAGTCATCCTTGCAGATCAGCGTATATCTTTCGAGGACTTATATCAGCACAAGTTCTTACGAAACTGAGGATTGTTTGAGTTTGTTTTACTTGTAAACCAAGTACGGCATATACGCTTCTTCGCTGGAAAGTGGCATTGTCTTCCTCTGCAATCGTATTGGAAGGTAACAGTTTAATCCCTTGGACCATGCATTTATAAAACCCGGAGTTAAAGTTAGTATGCACATTTATGTAAAGTACAAGTTAAAATGACACTGACTCGCATATTTTAAATTATTATGGTCCAGCTCATCCCATGTCTCTTGTTTTCCTTATTTTGGAGAATCCGTTTGCGTACGGGCAAGTACATTGCAAACATAGGACACGAAAGAATCATCAAACTTGATTGAATCAAATGACTCTCTTCTCTCCATCACCCACCATCATTCAACAACTCTCACATAATCATTTCCAACCAAGAAGGTTGATATTAATCCGTGTCCCTTCGGTCGATTCATCACAGTTAGCCTCTCCACCATCAAGCGTATTCCAACATGCGGAAAAAACATCGTTCCATGAAATGTTGTCTTGGTGTTAGTAGTTCTCTTGTCTGCCTTGATTTGCTCGCTTGGTTTGAATTCCATGGTAAGATGTGCGATCAAATGCTCAGCCTTTGTGTCCTCGTATTCGAGCCAGGCAGGTCCATCGACTATGTTAGCTGGCGGATAAAGGAGTTGAGAAAAAGGCTCTTAAAACTTTTCCAACAGTAAGTTATGGGAGTGATGCTAAACTGCCAGGTTTAGACACCGTGTGTGCTATTTGTTTATCAGATTTCGCAAGTGGAGAACAAGTTAGGTTTTTGCCGAAGTGTAATCATGGATTCCACGTTCTTTGCATCGATAAGTGGCTTCATTCGCATTCATCATGTCCCACTTGCAGACACTGTCTCATTGAAACTGTCATAAAATCATCGGTCACAATAACAGTAGTCAACCAACTAGCACATCGTCATCTTCAACGCAACCTCAACAAGAAGTTATCACAAGGATGGAAGAGCCTCTGCAGTCAGAAGGTTTGATGCAAAATCATGAAAACCTGATGGTCAGAACTAGTCACCATGTAGTTCAGCATGTTGTTATGTTGTTCATATACAATATTCAAATTCTCTTTTTTATTATTATCCAGCTAGTGTTTGCTTATTATTGGAGTGGTTTTGCTTCAAGTTAATAGGATCGTCGAAACCATAATCATGAATATGCTTCGCTGTAGTGGAATATACACAATTGTAAAGTTTTGTGCACCTCTTGTGGTCAATTGCGCAGTGTTTAGGCCATCAACTGAATGAGCCAAGCCAACTGAAGGAAGGAGACGTTAAAAATAGACAAAAAAGCAAGTTAACATTGCCCCTAAAACATGTTGTCCGAGTAGAATTTCTCACCTGGAAGAAGAGCTAAGCGCTCAGAAAAACTCAATTCCGCCAAGTGCCAAGGAGTAGGTACATATTAATATGCAGAAATTGCTAACTCTTTTGGAAGTTTCCATTTTGGAGATTGTTTCATTAATAAAATTCGAAAAATAGCTGAGAACATACAAGAAGTGTCTAGAAGACAAGATTGTTTGAATTGGTGACTATAAAAGTGTTACTCAGTCGGTCACTCTTAAATTTATGGGCTAAAACAAAACAGGAAATCAATCTTGTTTCTCTAAGATGAAGAGGTTTCCTTTGTCGTCCCGCCCTATTCTCAACGAATCATCGACATATCTGCAGCGAAAGAAGGGTTTGATGTAAGCTATAATACTTGAACATTTATAAAATAATAATCAACATACGTGATCTCAAGCCATCCATCTGGATTGAAGATGCCAAGAAGAAGCTCATAGTTTTTGCTGAAAACATTCATCAGCTACAGTACGATATTAAATCGCAATTACTGATCAGTCTGTGAAATTGGTTTCTACGGCATGGTAGATAGATAGGTGTATGAGTACCTACCTGATGGGGAGTGATCAGGGAGTTGATGTAAGTGATGTCTACTCGCTAAAGGAGGAAGTAGTAACAGTCACCGTAAGAAAGAAAGAGTTAGAAACGCAAGTAAAGAAGCAGCAGAACAAATGACGAAAGTCTTGAATCTCAAGCGCTCACTGATTCTGAGGCAATCTTGAATGAAGCGTCGATAGTCAGCTGTCCGTTCAACAGATTAAGGCCTTTGGCGCTGAACTTGATCACGTTAACTGCTTTACCCTCCATTTATTGTATTGTCATCACATGTGATGGATGTCAGCTTAAACTACAAACTAACCACACAAATTCTAACACTAACGTATCCAATGCAAGCTAGGCAATTTAAGGAACACAGCAGAGCAGTCCACTCTATGACCATGACTACCTTGGCAACGTCGATACACTGTAAAAAGTCGCCCAAAGTAATGAAGTCTCTCAATCCAAGTTTAGTCCTTTTCGAACCCAAGATCGTAATCGTGCTATATATGAGCTTCCACGTTCCTGCAGCCTTAACAAAAAAATAAAAAAGGTTTATCATATGTAAGCCAAAAGTTCAAGTGTTCTTTTAGCAACACCTTATCTAAACTTAGAGTGGGCTTTGGTGTGGGATTTTGAGACTCAAGCACTTCAACTAATTTCTCGATTTCAGTTTTCTTTTCTGAAGGGACTCCAAATATGCCTCTGTTGATCCCTACAATTACATTATCAAATACCATTATTTCAAGAATCCTGTAAAAGCAATAAATTAATGCTAAGAAAAACATTGTAAATCACTCACCTTTTAGGACAGCGTAAAGATTTTCCTTAATCTGAGTTACGGTGCTATGTTTTTCGATTATTACATCGTCATTAGCCGAAGCTTTGGGCGCAGAACAAGACCACCATAAACCACATGGGAAATCCACAAATCTGATGCTCTTGCCGTGAGTGGACATGAATGTGTTATCATGATGACTTTTCTTTATCTTTAAAGCTCTGGGTGGCTTCGGAGGGGACACGTGTGAAGCGGGGATTGGTGGTTGGATGAAGTTGGCGGCCATTGATTAGCAGTTTGCAGCACTCAGGTCCAGTGAAATGAATTGCTGTTGTTCAGGACCAAGATGAATTAAGTCAACGGAATGAGATTGAGTCTGAGTTGCTTCTTTCACTGTTCCTTTTGTTTTTGTAAAAAGATAACCAATATGCTTGAGCAGTTGAGCTCTTTGTCTTATGACTATTTTGTAAGACAATTTGTTTATTTTTTGTTTACCGTCCATCCACTGAACTAAGCAAATGCTATTTAGTATTTATAGTCGCGTGATTTTGCAGTGTCCATGATTCACGACATGACATATGAAAATAAGACAACAGTTGCGCTATACATTCAAGAACATTACATATACAATATGTACGCTGCATGTTTAGCTAGATAGATGATTCAAATTTCGCTGAATGCAATAGCAGCAGCAGATTCCATGACTCACTTCGTCAAGTAAACGATTATCACTGTGGATTCTGGTCAGAAGTGAAGACAAGCAAACAAAGCTATTTGTTTCATTAATACAATGTATAAGTAACTCCCCTTTGCGATTTACTGTCCGTCAATGACATCATAACAGAAGATCCGACGTAAGTAATCACTCCGAAGTTAAATTGGACATATTATTATAATACCAACTGTTAATTTAATTATACCAACAGAATAATATTAAGTTGGAAATTATACCAACTGTTAGTATTATTATACCAACAGAATTGAACCCTAATAACATATGATATAATATCTACAATTTCTGGTATAATAGCAAAATTAATTGGTACAATATCCAATTTTGCGGTATAAAATTAAAATAACTTTATTTATTGGTATAATAACGAAAATAGATGGTATAATAACAAAAATAGATGGTATAATTTTCACAATTTCTAATTGCAAAAAATTAGTTGGTATATTATTCAATTTCGCTGTATAAAATTAAAATAACAATATTTACTGGTATAATAACGAAAATATATGGTATAATTTTCTCAATTTATGGTATAATAGCAAATCAGTTGGTATAATGCCTATTTTTTTGTGTAAAATTCCTTTATTTATTGGTATAATTATGAAAACAGATGGTACAATTTCTATGAAAACAGATGGTACAATTTCTATAATTTCTGATATATAGCATAAATGGTCAATTTCATTGTATAAAATTCGAATCACACTATTTATTGGTATAATAACGAAAACAAATGGTATGTTCGGCAATCTTTTCCTACGTCCAAGGACCAACAGAGCCACCGATTGTATTGATCACCAACTACAGTTTTATAGACCTCCAAGTCTACTACAAAACCCTAGTTAACAACTCTCTCTAATTCGCACTCTAGAGAAAGTTACAAGCTCGCAAAAGTCACCTCGTCGAACTCTCTGTTCTGATATTTATAATGATAGCTTCAGGTGTTTTAGTTGTCGCGCTCACTGTCAGCCGTCCGATCTGATTCCATCGCATCCAACGGTCCGTACTTGATAAGAGCTAACACTGAAGTCGCTGTTTCACTTATAGAATTGCTAAAGCAATTCTTCTTACAGCGAATCACATCCGTTCATCATAACTCGCGCCACATCCGACGTCCCAGGTTTAATCTTACATGTTTGAATCTGCACCATCAGATGACGCGCAAAGGCGAAGCCACGGTCCACGTAGTTCGCAGATTAAACACTTCAGAATCAGAATTTTCCTTCAGCTCTTAGTTCTTCTTCTTCTTCTTCTTCTTCAGCAGTGATCGTCCGACGACCTTTCTGGCCGTTTTCCGGCCAATATTCGGCGAGCTTAGGCGCACATTTTCCAACAAACTCCACCTTGAGCCTAGAGCTCGCAGTCCATGCCCCGAACTCCACCGTAGCAGCTCAAACACAGGAGTTATCCTCGCCCCAAAATCATACCAGAACCAGCCCCAAAATTTCTTCAACTTCAGGAAAATTTCAAGATTCAGCTATAATTCCTCCCACAGCTTCAATCGACGCTCCACCTCGATTCGTAGCTCCGCTCTGTTGGTCATCAAGCTCCCTCAGGAGCTTCGAGCCTCGAAAGATACCTTGTTGATCCCAAGCGAGATTGAAATCTCCCCACTTGGAACCAACTCGGGCTTTCGAGCTTTCAATCTTCGTTTTCCCCGAAGGTTCTCCATTCACAGCCTTAAGAGATTCCTTCCAAGCCCATCCACAACTGTCTTTTGCTTTTCCCTTTCCCTCTTTCACAGTAGAAGGCTCAGCACCACGCAAATCATTATCACAGTCAAGTTCAGGTTCTGAAATTTCAGCTCCTATCTCAGATTTGGTCGAACTTTCTTGCTCTGATTCGACCTCCATGTCTGAACTTTCATCCACCTCAGAGCTTGACCTCAGATGTGGCTTCAACATTCTCACATTCCTTGATGGAATAGCCTCCACCTCGAGCTCAGAATCATCACAGTTCGAGCTCACTTTATCCAAACTTATCACAACAGTTTCTGTCAAAACTGCTTCAACCAAGGATTTTGATCCAGCTCGCTTCACCCCAAAACGAGGTTTCTGTGGCTTCCCTTTCACCACATTCAACAGACCACATTTCTTAGTTTCATTAGATGCATATTTCATCACAGAACAGTCTTCTAAGACGTAGATTCCATGCCTCCGAACACCGAATAATCAGCCTCCTCTGTTTCGAAGCTGTGAGTTTTCCAGTAACTGCTCTCATGTTATAGCCCTTCGAATCCAATTCTCCTATGGATATCAAGTTCCTCCTCAAGTCAGGGACATACCTAACATCCTTAAGAATACCTACAACACCAGACTTGAGCCTCAAATGCACAGAACCAATTCCACGAACTTTGCAAAACTTGCCATCACCAAGCTTCACCTTTTCAGCTGTTTCTTTGAATCCTTGCATCCAATCCTTATTGCAAGTGATGTGATAGCTGCACCCTGAGTCAAGGATCCACTCCTTGCTCTCCACATGCTCAGACACATGCAAGACCTCAGCATCTGCACAACCAAAACCAGCAAAATCAGCCGCAGCTTCATGACTGCCTCTGTTTGTGTTTGATCCGATTATCTTTGGGAAAAACCTTCGAATGTGACCTTCCTCTTGACAGTGGAAGCACCTCACAGGACCCCTAGCCTCATACACATCCTTTACTTTGCCCTTCTTTTGAGAAAATTTGGATTTCTGCTTCACAAACAACATCTGCGCCGCATCAGAGTTTTCTGCAATTTCAGAATTCTTCCTTGTGTTTAGCTGCCTTGAGCTCAATGCTGAGAGCACGTCATCGAGCTTCAAGGTTTCCCGACAATACAACAGAGCCTCCTTGAAGTGCTCATAGCTTCTAGGAAGCGAACATAGCAAGAGAAGAGCTCGATCTTCAACTTTCAACTCATCACCTATATTCTGTAGTACTGTCAATTTGGCGGGCCTAAAAAATGGGGACCTCCCCGCCCCGCAGCGGGCCGCGGGCTTGGCGGGCCAGGCCCGCCCGCCACTAAAATATTTTTTTTATTTTTTATTTTAGTTTTAAACTTTAATTTACTAATAATTTGTTATTAATTATGGTATTTATTAAAAAATTATGGATAAGTATGTTATTAATTATATATTTATTATCTATATATATATATATAATTAAGAGATTGGCGGGCCGGCCCGCGGGCTAGCTCGCCCCGCCCTGCCAAAGCCCGTGCCTGCGCAGGCTGGCCTGTCGAGGCCTGCCCCCTGGCGGGCCTAAAATATCGAAGCCCAACCCAACCTTTTGGCGGGGCGGGGCGGGGCGGGCCGGCCCGTGGGCCGCTAGCCATATTGACAGCAGTAATATTCTGCAAATCAAGGATAAGCTTCGAAAACTGATCAATCTGCTGTTCCAATGGCTGATCTTCATCCATTCTAAACGTGTACAGAGCCTGCTTCAAGTACAGACGTCTAGCCAAGGACTTTGTCGTGTACAGTGCATCGAGTTTCTTCCACAGATCCTCAGCTGTGGTCTCCTTCGCAACCTTGCGAAGCACTTGATCACTCAAACACAGAATCACCGTTGCATATGCTCGTTCTCTGGTTTTCTTCTTCAATGCAGCTGCCATTTCCTTCGGTTCCATCTCCTCCTTAGGCTTAAGAGCCTCCTCAAGACCTTTCTCAGTCAGAAGTGCCTTCACCTTCAACTTCCAGAGATCGAAATCGTTCGATCCGTTAAAGATCTCCATTTCCAGTCGAGTTGCAGCCATGCCTCTGAAGATCACTTCGATCCACGCTCACCGCACCAATTGTTGAGCAATCAGCTGCAATCGACTCGCCTTCGACCAGTGATTACGCGCTCGTAAGTTGATCGGATCAATTCGAGCAATCGCAACTCGAATCAATGCAAAAACAGAACCAAAAACAAAGAAAGTTTTACTTGATTCGGCAATTTTTTCCTACGTCCGAGGACCAACAGAGCCACCGATTGTATTGGTCACCAACTATAGTTTTACAGACCTCCAAGTCTACTACAAAACCCTAGTTAATAACTCTCTCTAATTCGCACTCTAGAGTAAGTTACAAGCTCGCAAAAGTCACCTCGTCGAACTCTCTGTTCTGATATTTATAATGATAGCTTCAGGTGGTTTAGTTGCCGCGCTCACTGTCAGCCGTCCGATCTGATTCCATCGCATCCAACGGTCCGTACTTGATAAGAGCTAACACTGAAGTCGCTGTTTCACTTATAAAATTGCTAAAGCAATTCTTCTTGCAGCGAATCTCATCCGTTCATCATAACTCACGCCACATCCGACGTCCCAGGTTTAATCTTACATGTTTGAATCTGCACCATCAGATGACGCGCGAAGGCAGATCCACGGTCCACGTCGTTCGCAGCTTAAACACTTCAGAATCAGAATTTTCCTTCAACTCTTAGTTATTCTTCTTCTTCTTCAGCAGTGATCGTCCGGCCACCTTTCTGGCCGTTTCCCGGCCAATATCCGGCGAGCTTAGGCGCACATTTCCCAACAGTTGTAGTGAAGTTTTAAGAGTTGTTTGGTGTAAAAGCTCATTGTTTTTAGATTTGAGTGTCTGAATCGTTCTTAAATTCGAATTTTTATTGTTTTGATTAAATTTGCATGTACGAGCGTCTTTTCCTACTACCATTACTAATTTGCATTTACTTCGTTTTGGTTTCGAAATAAAATATTATTATTTTCGAAAAGAAAAATTTCATCAAATTTAGGGCATTTACACACGTTTTGAATTTCAAAAAATATTGCCGTTACGAAACGCACATTCTGCACTATCTTAATCCTAAAGAAACCACCGCACATTCAAAGATCTGTTCTACAGAGATAAAGGAAAAACAATGGCTCTTGTTGAGAAATCAAAATCGGCGATGGAGGCGTTTGAGAAATTAGAGAAAGTTGGCGAGGGAACATATGGGAAAGTGTACAGAGCTAAGACAAAGCCACTGGAAAGATCGTGGCTTTGAAGAAGACTCGTCTCCATGAAGACGAAGAAGGTGTGCCTCCGACCACCCTTCGTGAGGTTTCACTGTTGCGGATGCTATCCAGAGATCCTCACATCGTTAGGTA
This sequence comes from Craterostigma plantagineum, assembly GCA_027422505.1. Lineage (NCBI taxonomy): Eukaryota > Viridiplantae > Streptophyta > Magnoliopsida > Lamiales > Linderniaceae > Craterostigma > Craterostigma plantagineum. Next base: position 192,799 of record JAPQWV010000495.1, read on the forward strand.
ATTTTCAGATTTCATTGTCAATTTTATTTCTTGTTGGTTCCTTGATCCCTTGTAGTGGGGTTTACTGTGAGCATCACAACATGTCGATTCTCTGTGATTACGAAACTAGTCTGCTTTACTGGTATCATCTGTTTGATTTTGTGTTAGAATCGTACGGAGTGTTTCAGTTTTCTTATTGATACTAAGCTCCTTCATTATCTTTTGTTCGTTTTGTTTTTTTTCCGGCAAGGACCTTGCAGCTTAGATGGGTCGCTAATGCTTCTTTGATATTGAGAAATGAATTTCAAGATTAATCTTGCTGTACCATTTCTTGCACTTATTGGATATAACTATTCATGAGATTTTATTGAATCTGACCGCAACATCATTTTCTCTAGTAAATCGATCTTCAAATGATAATTACACAGACTGATGGACGTGAAACAAGGTCAGAATAAAGAAGGCAGGACCGTTCTTTATTTAGTTTTCGAGTACATGGACACTGACCTCAAGAAATACATACGCAGCTTTCGTCAAACTGGCCAAAATATCCCACCCAAAATTGTCAAGGTACAAATGTTTTCATCTTTGTCATTTGATTTGGGCTTGTAGCCAGATTTGTTGTCTTCATCTTGCTATCGATACTCATTCACGTTTTCTTATATTTTTGCTTTCCATCATGCAGTGTCTGATGTATCAGCTTTGCAAAGGTGTGGCTTTTTGTCATGGACATGGTGTTTTACACAGGTTGGTGGATCCAAGCTTTCGATTACCATGCAGATTACGTCTATCCTTATATTAACTTTCGCTAAACTATTTTAACAGGGATCTCAAGCCTCACAATCTGTTGATGGATCGCAAAACCATGATGCTCAAAATTGCTGATCTCGGATTAGCCCGCTCTTACACTGTACCAGTCAAGAAGTACACTCACGAGGTTTGACTCATTATCTTGCCAGTCATTCGTATAAATTATAATAACAGACAATCTTTTAAATATTTCTGGGTATAAGTTAAGATAGTTATTGTGTTTTGTGGGCAGATTCTTACACTTTGGTACAGAGCACCTGAGGTGCTATTGGGCGCCACCCACTACTCTACTGGGGGTTGACATGTGGTCTGTTGCTTGTATATTTGGTATGTTGCAGCTCTTACGTTCCTATAATTTACATTTATTATTTTTAAATGTGATCTGATTCTTGAATTTCTACTTGTCAGCCGAACTGGTGACAAAGCAAGCCCTATTCCCCGGTGACTCTGAGGTGCAGCAGCTTCTTCACATCTTCAGGTTTAGTTACTAGGAGAAAAACTTACAGAAGTACGAATAAATAGGGAGAAAAAAAGAGAGGAAATTTTTAACCTTCTTCGGCCCACAAATATTTACTGTGAAACAGATTGTTGGGAACCCCAAACGAGCAAATGTGGCCTGGAGTTAGCAAGTTGCTCAACTGGCATGAATATCCACAGTGGAAGCCACAGCCGCTGTCAATGGCTGTCCCTGGTCTAGATGAGGATGGCTTGGACCTCTTATCTGTAGTTCTCCTGGCTCATCCCATTATGCCTAAGTGTGCGTGTTAGATCTATCTGTTTTAAGTTGTATGTTATTGCTTTCCTCCTCTTTTTTGGCAGGCTATGCTTGAATATGAACCATCCAAGAGGATTTCAGCAAAGAAAGCTATGGAACACCGTTACTTTGATGATATAGAGAACAAGTCGTCTCTGTAAAAGAGTGCCAGCCCAGCTAATTGAAGGTGCTAGTGTCTGATTAGTAGTACCCCCGCTCACCCCCAATTTAACTTGCTTGCTGCTTCCCTCAAGCAAATGAATTTTTACTTCACTATCGTACTAGTTTGGGAAAGAATATTAACTTCACGTCCGTTTGCTTTATATTATACACATCTAAAACGTCGTTAGTACTACTTAAAAAGGCTGGGAAGTGCGATGACCAATGAGATATCTCAACTCAACACACATCACCAGAGTAGTTGTATGAAAAGAAAGAAAACAAACTAAAAAAGGAAATATCACGCTTTCGCATTCAACTGTAGCGTTGAAGTTCAATAAGAAGGAATATGTATCGGCAACAATCAATAAAGCCTGACGTCATAGGAGAGTTTGCATTACATGTATCGAAGTTTAGTCGCAAAGGTCTAGTCTAGAGCTTCAAAGATCGATCTGAATTCTGCAATATACTGAAGATCCCATGTACATCACCTCGTTCTATCTGTAAGATGACATTCATCGAGCAATATATGTAATATCAGATAATGCGTACAAAGTCAAAATATCTCCATATTCGAAAACAATCCTCTGAAAATTCTTGACCACTTGTTGTAAAAAGGACATGTATCGGCTCACCACTCCCACTGCGTGGGCAATGTCCGGTCTTGTACACACCATGGCAAACATCAAACTTCCAATCGCGGATGCGTACGGCACTCGAGACATCTCCATTTTCTCATCTTCATTGGACGGACACATATCGACAGATAACTTGAAGTTAGCAGCAAGAGGAGTGGATATTGGCTTGCTTTCTTGCATGTTGAACCTTCGCAAGACTTTCTTCAAGTAGTTCTTTTGAGAAAGCCAAATCTTCCTATTGCTTCAGTCTCGAGAGATTTGTACGCCAAGAATTTTGTTTGCTTGTCTCAAGTCCTTCATTTCGAATTCACCAGCGAGTTGAATCTTCAGATCATTGATACGATCTTTGTTGGGTCCTGCTACCAGCATATCGTCGACATACAACAGCAACATGATATAATCTTCAGAGTGAAATCTCTTGAAATACGCGCAAGGATCTGAATAAAGCCTGGTGTAGCCGAGACTCATTATGAATGAATCAAATCTCTTGTACCAGCATACATAAATCACACACAATCCTAAAACAAATCTTACCAACAAAAGAAAACCAAATAAGAGCATTGTAAAAACGAGTTATTCCGCAAACTTAACTGCTACTCCAATTCTGCAGAGTTCTAGTCTTAAAATTTAACATTTCGTCGATCGCAGCGCCAGGTAATTTTCTACTCCTAGTTAACTAGAGCAAGTCTTAGAGAAGTCCCTGCTTGATCGATTGTATTTCATGTGACTTTTAACGAGCTGACCAGCTGCTATAGCGGACATTAGAGAGAGTTCACCAGCCAATACTGAACCAGCAACTATGCTTGCAAGGAGCTGAGAGTTCGACCCGGGACTTTCTTTGCTAGCTCCTTTTACACCGAGTAGGTTAAGGCAAGCTGATTGAGATGCCAATTGGGTCCCACCGCCAACTGTGCCAACCTACACATAAAACAACCCGATTACCGTCATATTTTATTTCCAAAAAGTTGGACGGATCATGAATATATATATATATGCAAACAACTATGTGTTTGTTTGTAGCTAGTTGCCTGGCTATACCCGCCAACTTATCTAGGCCATACTATCTTAAGAAGGGGGATGATTAACTATATCACATCGTGCCTAAACAATGTGTATCAGAATACGACAGTAATTATGAATTGATTTACCTCGATGGATGGCATAGTTACTGAAATATGAAGATCTTTCCCACCATTAACGGCTTCCATCATTGTAATACAGTGAGAACTCTCTACATTTTGAGCTGGATCTTGTCCTGTGGCTATAAAGATTGCAGAAACGATGTTGGCTGCGTGTGCATTGAAGCCACCAAGCGCACCAGCAATGGCTGAGCCAGTGAGGTTCTTCAACATGTTGAGCTCAACAAGAGCAGGCACTGTACTTTTCAAGACTCTCGTAACTATGTCTCCAGTGATAATCGCCTCACATATGACTATTCAATTGATCAAGCGTGGTGTAAATTCCACAATGCGACCATCTATCGCCAGAGACAAAGCCGCAAACGACTCCTTTTACTTCTAAGCAGCTCCAGCCCGGACACTTGCTCAAATTCATATCCTTCATAACTCCTCTAACTCGTTCTACTTCGTCCCACTTTCCTACACTCGCTCGTGAGTTGCTCAACAGCGTGTAATACCCAGCGTTGTCGCCTTCCAATTCAAACAGCCTTTCCCCTGCATATTCTGCCGTTTTATGGTCATCGTGAACTCTAGCAGCCGACAAAAGAGCAGCCCAGATTTTCCCGTCAGGTAAAGGCACGAGCTTCAGAATCACTTGCAATGCCTCTTTTAGTTTACCTGATCGGCCTAATAAGTCCACGATGCACGTGTAGTGATCCATGCCGGGCTCAATATTGTACTCCCATCTCATGGAGTTCAAGGCATCGCATGCTTCGTGTAAGAGGAAAGAATGCGTGCAAGCTGACAGTAAGCTCAAGAAGGTAATGCTGTTGGGCTGTATTCCTTGGCTCTTCATTTGATGGAAAGTCGCTTAATCCGTGTGCCCCAAAGCCCTCGATCATCGAAGACCATGCTACGATATCTTTCTCGCATATTCTGCTGAAGCATCTTCTTGCATAGGAGGTGCTTCCAAACCTAAAATACATGTTAAGAATAGAGGTCTCTAGTGATTGAACGTCGCTTGCATCGGAGTTGAGGAGGGAACTTCTTATAGAGCAAGCATGAATGGATTTGCCCAGTCGTAAAGAGCCCATTTGCGTAGTTGCAGTTACAAGACTTTTCATATTTTCAATTCCAGGTCGAATGCCTCGGGATACCATTTCTTGGAACAATCGAATAGCCACTTCGAGAGAACCATTTCCAATCAATGCTGATGTCATAGCACCCCAAGAGCCGTGGCTTATGTGGCATAATTCCTTGAATAACTGAGTTGAGGACTCCAAATCTCCAGATCTTGCATACAAATCCAACAAACTATTTGTCAAAATCTCATCAGAAAATCCACTTTTAAAGATCAGACAATGTAATTCTGCAGCACGAAAAAAGTCTCCAGACTGGACAAGCGAAGTTAGTGTCTCAATGCTTGGCTCTACTTCACTCCTCATCAAATTGAAATGACTTAGCATTGATGAAGAATTTTGGATGGACGAATACAAATTGATGACAATATTCCAAGCACATATGTCTCCTTCATCAGCTTCTTCAAAGAGAGATTCCGATTCGTCCACAGCACCGAAATCAGCATACATTTTCAAGATCGAGTTTTTCAACGACCGATCAACCAAAGAACCACATCTTATTGCAAGACCATGAAATTGCTTGCCTTCGACCAAAGAAGAACACACCTGTAACATCACGATTATGGTTACTTCGTTAGGCTCAACGTGTTTCCGCATATTCCTAAACAAACGAAAAGCCAAATCGGCATCTCCTACACAGGTATGCCCAGAAATTATCGATGTCCAAGAAACTATATCCCTATACGGCATTTCTTCGAACAGCTTTATAGCACTACAATAACAGCCACTATTCAAATAAGCATTCATCATCGTATTGGCGAAATAAACATCAGACTCAAAGCCCATTTGAATTGCCATCCCATGAATCACTGCAGCTAAATTCCCACACCACCTTCAGGCAAAGCGACAAGTTTGCTCAATATAGGAAAGGTGTAAACATCACAAGAGACACCCTTATCTCTCATCAGTTTGTAAACACGAAATGCTGATGAGTCGAGCCCTGAATTTACACAGGCTTTCAGCACCCTATTCCAACTATATGCGTTGGGTTCGTTTATAGCCTCGAGCACAGATACAGAACTACAGGGATCAGTGAACTGAATGTATAAAGATGTCAACTTTGAAGCAATGTCAAAATTTGGTTGTCTCCCGTATAAGACTGTAACTGAAGCATGTATTTTCTTCAGTGTTTGAATGCTTTTGCATGATTTTAAAGCTGTGATGATAGAAGTATGAGATGGGTACATGAGTCGATGATATTTACAAAAGTTCAAGTGACGGGGCTCGAGTAATTGCATAAACTTTCCTGATCATGGTCGTGTAATAAGACAGAAGCCATAGAACCGATGTCGAAGAATGTCGACGAATTGATAAGCTAGAACGACCAATGCTTTCTTCAATGACGGAGTACATATTGCTATTTCTGTTTTGTCAAAGATAATTTTAGGGAATTACTATTTACCGCCCCTTTTTACTTGTTACCGCCCCCTAAAGGGCTGGAAAAAGACGATTTTGCCCTTATGATTTTTAAATTAATTTAAAAAGAGAAAATTATAATAAACAATAAAAATATCTATTTAAAGCTCTCTCCAGACAACACTTTTCAAATCACATATCGAAAATCAGACAAAAACAAAAAAATACTGAAATCGCAATGGATCGCCGACAGGGACTAGGAAAGGGAAAGGGCCTATTTTCACGACTGGTAAGCCAAATTAACGTAAAACATTGTTCGAATTTCAACTCGACCGAAATAAAAAAAAAAATTTCGACCGAAATCAATTTTCGGTCGGTACTGTACTGACCGAAATCAATTTTCGGTCGTTACAGTACTGATCGAAAATTGATTTCGGTCACTACTGTACCGACCGAAATCAATTTTCGGTCAGTACTGTACTGACCGAAATCGATTTTCGGTCGTTACAGTATTGACCGAAAATTGATTTCGGTCAGTACTGTAACGATCGAAAATTGATTTCGGTCGAAATTTTTTTTTTCTTATTATTATTTATTTTGATTATTTATTTATATTATTTATTTGGATTATTTATTTGTATATTTTATTTGGATTATTTATTTGTATTATTTATTTGGATTATTTATTTGTATATTTTATTTGGATTATTTATTTTTATTATTTATTTGGATTATTTATTTTTATTATTTATTTGGATTATTTATTTGTATTATTTATTTTTTAATTACAGACCAAGGGTGGAAAGACCCTACCCGGAGGAAGCAGTAGACCCCCTCCATCTGTGCCGGATGATGGATCATCGTTTGAGTCATCCGGCGACGATCTGCCACCGGCCTCCTCAGGTAATTCCATTCTCCTCTATAAACTGACATGCGATGTCGTGTCTTAAAATACGTAAAAGAAATTAAATTTATTTTTGCGTTATTCGTGAAAAATGAAATAGGGAGCAAGCGCTCCAGGGTCACAGATGACGATTCGTGGAGGGTGCAGGGGCCACACCTCTTGACGCTGTAGCTATTGTTTTTTATATTTTTTATTGTATCGGACGGATTTTATATATGTTTTCAATATTTGTTTGCATATTTATTCCGTTTCGAATATAAATATACAAATAAATAATAAAAATAAATAATCCAAATAAAATATACAAAAAAATAATCTAAATAAATAATACAATTAAATAATCCAAATAAAATATACAAATAAATAATATAAATAAATAATCCAAATAAATAAAATAAATAATCCAAATAAATAATCCAAATAAAATATACAAATAAATAATCTAAATAAATAATATAAATAAATAATCCAAATAAAATATACAAATAAATAATATAAATAAATAATCCAAATAAAATAATACAAATAAATAATCCAAATAAATAATCCAAATAAATAATACAAATAAATAATCTAAATAAATAATACAAATAAATAGTCCAAATAAAATATACAAATAAATAATCCAAATAAATAATATAAATAAGTAATCCAAATAAATAATACAAATAAATAATCCAAATAAATAATAAAAATAAATAATCCAAATAAAATATACAAATAAATAATCTAAATAAATAATACAAATAAATAATCCAAATAAATAATCCAAATAAATAATCCAAATAAATAATATAAATAAATAATAAAAATAAATAATATATATATAAAAAAATTCAATCGAAATCAATTTTCGGTCGGTACAGTACTGACCGAAAATTGATTTCGGTCAGTACTGGAACGACCGAAAATTGATTTCGGTCAGTGCAGTACTGACCGAAAATTGATTTCGGTCATTACAGTACCGACCGAAATCAATTTTCGGTCAGTACTGTATCGACCGAAAATTGTCGGTACTGTACTGACCGAAATCAATTTTCGGTCGTTACAGTACCGACCAAAATCTATTTTCGGTCGATTTTTTTTTTCTTCATTCGGTCGAGTTGAAATTCGAACAATGTTTTACGTTAATTTGGCTTACCAGTCGTGAAAATAGGCCCTTTCCCTTTCCTGGTCCCTGTCGGCGATCCATTGCGATTTCAGTATTTTTTTTGTTTTTGTCTGATTTTCGATATGTGATTTGAAAAGTGTTGTCTGGACAGAGCTTTAAATAGATATTTTTATTGTTTATTATAATTTTCTCTATTTAAATTAATTTAAATATCATAAGGGCAAAATCGTCTTTTTCCAGCCCTTTAGGGGGCGGTGACTAGGAAAAAGGGGCGGTAAATAGCAATTCAGTTTTATGTAATATGTATCTGAGAGAAACGACTTACGATATAATCGTTAAAACATCTGACGGTGAAGGGGGAGACTGCAGCTTTACCAAGGCTCCATCCGAGCAATTCGAACGCCAGTTATTGCTCATATGAAACGATGTTTTCCGGCAAGATCTTAAAGGCCCTCGCGGAAATCTCATCATCACTCAAGAAGCCGCCGTCCGTGCACGATAGGATAGCGGCGGCGATTCACCACTTAACAACGCCTAAAGAATCGGTCGACGCCGTAGTGATCGGCGCCGGCGTTGTTGGTCTAGCGATTGCGCGGGAGCTGTCAATGAAGCTGGGCAGAGAAGTTTTGGTCATAGAGTCTGGTCCGACGTTTGGAACAGTGACCAGTTCTCGCAACAGTGAAGTCATCCACGCTGGAATATACTACCCTCGCGATTCCCTCAAGGTAACGTTTTTCCAAGATTATTATATTGTTTAGATATGCTTGGCAGTATGGCTCTTGAAGTTCCTATCTAGAATATTTTCGAAGTTGAAGGACATTGCTTGGACTAATGTAATTATTCCTAGCTTTTTTTCCTTTAAACTCTTTAATATGATGATCATCGATGCTGAATTTATGTTTTTCCAGGCAACTCTCTGTGTGAGGGGAAGACATTTGATGTACGAGTACTGTAAAGATCGCGACATTCCTCACAAACAAATTGGAAAGCTGATAGTTGCCACAAGGTCTTCAGAAATTCCCAGGTTGAATGATTTGATGGCCCGGGGAAGTGAGAATGGAGTTGAAGGTTTGAGGATGATGGAGAGCCGTGAAGCTATGCAGATGGAACCACAATTATTCTGCGAAAAGGCATTATTATCTCCTGCTTCAGGGATTGTTGATAGCCATTCTTTTATGCTATCTTTACTGGTATGTAAGAGAACCATATTCAATTATGGTGATGTAGATTGCAGGAATTTGTATGATATCTTTGTTTGGGGTTGTTATATGCTTACTGACCTGAAATTAGCATTTAGGGTGACGCCACGAATTGTGGGGCAGTTTTCTCTTACAATACCACAGTAATAGATGGTCGCTGCGAAGATAATCATGTCGAGCTCTACACTTGTGAAAGCCAAGCTCTTCAAAACTGGGACGGACACTCTCCGCCGAAACCTGATCTAATTCTTATGCCAAGAATTGTTATAAATTCTGCTGGACTCGGCGCAGTATCTCTCTGTAAGAGAATTGATGGATTAGGTAATCAAGTTATTGCGGAACCTTACTTCGCTCGCGGCTGCTATTTCACCTTATCAGATGTTGGGCCGCCTCCTTTTGAACGTTTGATCTATCCTATACCCGAGGATGGCGATGGCGGGCTCGGGGTTCACGTGACCCTTGATTTAAATGGTCAAGTCAGATTTGGCCCGGATGTTGAATGGATTGACGCAATCGACGATGTTGGAACCTTCCTCAATTCGTAAGATCTTTGGTTCTGTTCTTTTATGTCTGAGACCTAAAATCTTGCTTAAATTTGCCCCCTATTTTTCTTCAGATTTGATTATAGCGTGCGTGGAGGTCGTGCTGATCGGTTCTACCCAGAAATAAGAAAGTATTATCCGTCTCTCAAGGATGGATCGCTGCAACCTGGCTATGCTGGTATTAGACCAAAACTTTCAGGTCCAAAGCAGGGCTCCACAGATTTCCTGATACAGGTATAAAATAACCTTGGAGCACCTTGAATTTGTGGTTCTTTTCTGAAGTCTTGAAAGTTGTCGTATGCAGGGTGAAGAAGTTCATGGGATTCCAGGTCTCATAAACCTCTTGGGCATCGAGTCACCTGGATTAACTGCTAGTTTAGCCATTGCAGAGCATCTTGTTGCCAGATTATTACCAGGGTAATTCAAAAAGCCTGCTATTGACAAGGAAAAGGTGTTGTAGAAATTTGAGCAGCTTCATTTAATGATAGTATAATGATACCATCAGATGATTTCTAAAAGGACCTCTTGCAACGAAAGTTCTGTTTGAACCCGTTTCCATGCCATGTTATTACAGCAAATGATTCTCATAAGCATGTGTTGTCAAGAATTTTACCCATGTAAACGAGTTCCCATAAGATAAATCACCATTACAAGCTCTATTTCTCCATCGATGTATAAAAACGCAAAAAAGTTTCATATTTAACGTTTTCGTTCTTGCTTCCACTTGTACACAGGCCTTGACGTTGGATTAACGATCTCGTCTTCACGAAGTTTGCGCTTCTTGCCCTTTTTCTATCAAAAGAAACAAAAAAAAAGTATTAAGTACGAATAAGCAAACGATAATAAGTGATCATAGAACATAATAATGAAATTCAGACTTACGAATACACTACCTGTAGTTCTTTCTCCATTGCCTTGTCCATGTACAACTTTTCCAGATCCTTTACTCTGCTTTTTCTAGCCTCTAGTTCCCGGTACGAGCCAGCTGTTTTCCTGAGAGGAAGTAACATTCTGTGTGATCGCAAAAGTTTGAAAAAGAAGCAATCTATGCACTCGTTAGCATGCAGTACAATGCAAGATAGAGCATTAGAAACAAAGGTTTGGCATAAGTCAGTACCGCTGAATATCTTCAGGCAAGTTGTCGAAAGTGAGTTTTTCCCTGCTCTCAGGGATCTTTCTTTCTATCTCGCGGGCTTCCTCCCTAACACAAAATGCATAATTAACAATTCAAAAATAGTAAAACGGCGCTCAATGTATGATCTCACGTTATATATTTCTTAGTATCTAAATGGATTAAGGAATATCTTAGCACTTCAATGTACACAAACTGATTTCAATGAAAATATATAATATTCATCCCTTCCCTATATCAAAAAGTGAGATAAACATTCAAGCTCACATAATGGGGATAATATCTTACCTATCCTCAGCATAATAAACATGTTTTCTTGGCAAATTATCATCAATGGAATGTAATGTGGCATTTAGCCTCTGAATTTTCTGCATTGAAACAGAAAAGCATATCTTCATGTAAAAACAAAGGGCTCACGGCTTTTTGCAGTAAAAAAATAAATAGATGGAACTACGAGCAGAACCTTCTTTTCCGTTTGAAGCTTCTGCAAGATATATCCAATGTCTTGGGTCCTCATTAACATTAGCTCTTCCTTGGTATACCTATTGGCTACACTCCTTCATACAAATAGGACGAGTCACAAGGCGGTGAAAAGCTCTAAGCCGACACTTGGATAGAAAGTAAACAAAACCAAAAGAACAAGGGCATACTAACTTACTCTGGTCTATGAACTCCATCAACACTTTTGGTCTTGATCATCTTAAAGTAAAACTCATCGGGGTTCCTAAATGCCGCTTTCTCTTTAAGTTTCTAAAAACATAAAGACACACGCATTAAAACAGATGATGATTTCACTAAGCCACACACTTTAATGAACGATAAAATACACCATACATAAGGAGCAACACAAAATTTACCTGTATAGTCTGCTCCTTTTGGTGGTATGCTTGCGCACGCTCCACATAGTCCTTGTGCTTCTCGAGCAGCCCAAACTTTCTCCTCGAATGCCTATTGTAGACAAATTGACGGACGAAACATAGATCTTCTCATAGTGTAAATTAAATACAAAATCGGAGGGCACGAATACGCTAGAGTAGAAATGAGAAACTTACGGCTGCGCGCGCTCCTTGTGTGCTCTTCTTGGGATAGCATTCCTCAAAGATGACATTTTTACGAGCCTAGCTGAAGGGTTTGGAAACAAAAATAAGAATATCGAAAAACAAAAAGATAAAAAACAAAGATAGCTTCTACACACTAACCGAGATACAAGAACAACAACGAATTCGAGCAATTACGGCGTAAGCTTTCTGAAAGAATAGCAGAGATTGAAGCCGCCGATGGGAGAGATGACACTATGACAGACAGATAGTCGTCGATAACCTATATGTTGGGCGGCCCATCGAATTAGCGTATACTAATTTAATGGTCTGTCCAGATGGGCATAGAAGAAGACCCAATTCAATTTCGTATCTATGTAATTTGATTTTTCTATTATAATATTTCAATCCAACATGGCTGCCATCTAGGGGTGGTTCGGTATGGTATACCGTACCAAAACTGTGATACCGTATACCGCATCGAAATTTCGGTATCGAAGAAAATCATACCAATACCATAACAAAATTTCGGTATACCTTAAATTTCGATACGGTATCATACCAAAATTTCGGTTTAAGTATCATACCTTCTATACCATTCACACGAAGGGTTGTTTACCATGCGTGTCTCGTAACTCGTTAATTCGTTGTTTTCACATTTTTAGCCAATTCTCCTTAGGCCACAATAAGATGGATTATTAATACCAAATTTTCAAAATAAAAAGATTTTTAATTCATAAAATAACCTTATGCTACGTTTGGATTGGGGATTTCGATTTGAAATCCGAATTTCATTCAAATAACCCGTTTGGCAACCGCTCGGATTTGGATTTCGATTTCATCCAAATCCGAGGAGAATCCGAGCGCTTGTATTTTGATGGATTTGAAATTCGATCGGAAACGGTCCGTTTTCGAAATACCAAATCTTGCCGTGATTATTTTCTTAAATTATTATAATTATTATTATTATTATTATTGATAAACGATGAGTCGAGCCGACCCGCGAGCTCGACGAACGACGAGTCGAGTCGGCCGACGAGCTCGACGACATGAGTCCTCGCGAGCTCGACGACCGATGAGTCTAGCCGGCTTGCGAACTCGACGACCGATGAGTCAAGTCGGCTCGCGAACTCGATGAGCCTGCTCGAGCTCGATGACCGATGGCTCAAGCCGGCTCGAGAGCTCGAGGACATTTTGAAATTCGGATTTTCGAAATCCTAACGTTTGCCAAACGGTAGATTTGGATTTAAAATTTGGATTTCAGAATTCATAATTTCAAATCACGGATTTCAATTCAAATACATCAATCCAAACGCAACCTTAAATAATTTACATATTTTAGTCGGTCTCCTTAGTAAGACAAAGAACTCTACATAACTACAAAATACAACTTTATATAAGATTAATTAAAACGTAACGGCTATTTTATATTTCCTTTTGTTTTTTTAATGTAAGTAAAATATGGTGGACCTCAATAATCTTAAAAAGTTGGGTATAGTAAATAATTTAATGGGCTAAATAAATTTATGAAGATCCTTATAATATTTTTATCCATTATATATTTTTTTGAAATAATATAATATGTGTAGGTGTGTGTATATATATATACTAAAAATTTTATTTCGGTATTCGGTATAATCGGTATACCTAATTTTTAAAATTTTCATACCATTATCGTACCGAAAATTTTCGGTACGATATCATACCTTACCAAAAACTTCGGTATACCAAAATTTTCGATATTTTCGGTACGTTTCGATACGATAAGGACGGTATATCGGGTATTACGGTATATTTCCCCAGCCCTAGTGCCATCAATAGTATAAAGCCGAGCATTAGACTATGGCGTGTTCATGCATGAGTGAGTCTCTGTTATAATAAAATGGGACGTGATGAACCTGCAACTTTCATGGCAGACACACTTTGTAATTAATTTACAACGATTATTGCTTTGCTAGAGATGATAATGATGATAGCAGCAGCTTAATGAAACATGTTGTCATGGGTCTCGGCTCCATTATTTTGCTTATAATTGCTTCAGCGCAGACCATAATTTGTCAAAGCAAACCTCTTTTCTGTATATGTTTACAATTTAATTCACACACGCATTTCCTCATCATAATACGACATACGTTCCTTTTCTTCCATTAGAGGAAACGAACTCATATTAGTTCTTTTTTATATGATTTCCCGAACCCGATCGGATTCGGGTAAAACCCGAATACCCGAACCCGAACGCCCACCCCTAGAAGAGATCACAGAATCACATTTCCATCCAGCACAGCACATTTGTTAAGTTTGGAAGTTGGAACTCTTTTCATATGTCATCAATCGAACAACGGTTCCTTGACCAAAAGGTTCATCTTCTCATGTAAGAAAACAAGTACATCTTCTCTTCCTTGTTTCAAGAGTAATTTCCTCAGCTTCCCGAAGGTATGCCTACCTGGTCTTATGCCTCTTTCCATCATATCCTCCATGAAAATGCACGCCCTAGACACGTCCCCCTTCTCACACAGTCCATTTATAAGCGCAGAGAATGTGTGCATGCTCGGAGAAAACTGTTTCTTTTCCATATATCTCCACACCTTTAGAGCTCTTTCGACTTCATCTCTCTCACAGAACATCTTTATCATCATCGTGTAAGTGTCTGCATCTGCCTCGCAAGTTTCCATCATCTTACGAAACACCTTAAAAGCCTCATCTGTCTCCTCACAACCGATCAAGCCATTTATGAGGATATTACAGGTCCTAGAGTTGGGCCTCACCCCTTTCTTCTGCATCTCGTACACAACTTTATACGCGTTTTGGAACTTATTTACTTTGCAGAAAGCACTAATCAATGCGTTATATGCAGCCACGTCGGGGTTAACTCCACTTCTCTCCATTTGAAGGAATGTGTCAATAGCATCCTCAATTCTATTTTCAATCCCGTATGTATGTATCAAGACACTGTAGATAAACGACGTAGGCTGAACTCCATTGAATTCCATCTCGGAAATAACTTCAACTGCTTCATCTGTTCTACCCGCTTTACAAAGGATGTCAACCATAATCCCATACGTCACGATATCTGGAGTACAACCAGAATCGGTCATTTCACTGAATATTTCCCTAGCTTTAGGCAAATTGGGATATCTTCCCCAGCCTTCAAGCAAAATGCTATAGGTCTTGCAATCTGGGACAAACTGACCTTTAATGGAATTAAAAATCTCCTGAGCTTTCCGGACATTCTTAGACTTGCACAAAGCACTCAACAGCCCGTTAAATGCAGCTAAATTCGGAGTTATGCCATATTTAGTCATTACATTGAACGTATAGACTGCTTCATCCACTTTCTGCGCCCTCGCATACTTCCTCATGATTATACAGAAAGTCTCCATATTTAGCAATCCTTTGCTCCTCATGCTGTTGACGAGATCCCACACTATTTCATACTGTCTTATCTTAGCCAAGGACTCGATCATTACATGGTGCGCTCTGATACTATGGGAATAATGGCGTTGATTGCCGGACCATTCAAAGAAACGATGGGCCAACATTCCTGCATTTTCAAACTTCTCCAGCACTTTTTCAACTATGTCTTCCGAAACCCTTACACCGCTCTGATCAAGCGAAATGTCAATGCCTACTTTGGGGCAAGAAGTCATTAATTTGCAGATTTTTTTCACTATATCAATTGAATCTTGAGCTGTATCTTCTGAATTATATAGTCTGCGAGCAATCAAAATCCTAAATTTGTTCCTAAGTTAACAGAATTTCACAAAAAGCTCCTACCTGTTGAGTTTACACTTTACAGAATAACTCGAGTGAGCATTTTATCAAACATATTGAAAGCACAAGTTGACGGACGAAACATTGATCTTCTCAATTAAATACAAAATCGGAAGGGCACGACTCTCTAGAGTAGAAATTAGAAACTTACGGCTGCGCGCGCTCCCTGTGTACTCTTCTTGGGATAGAATTCCTCAAAGATGACATTTTTACGAGCCTAGCTGAAGGGTTTGGAAACAAAAATAAGAATATAAAAAAAAAGAAAAAACAAAAATAGCTTCTACACACTAACCGAGATACAAGAGCAAAGCAACACCGAATTCGAGCAAAAATGGCGGAAGCTTTCTGAAAGAATAGCAGAGATTGAAGCCGCCGATGAGAGAGAGGGATGACACTATGACAGTGTCATAACTAGGGTTGCAAACGAACCGAATCGAATCGAATATCATAATATTCAATTTGTATTCGTTAATTTTTCCAAGTATTCGTACTCGATTCGATTCGTATTCGAATCCTAAAAATCGATTCGATTCGATTCGATAAGATATTCGAATATATTCGCGAATATTCGAATATTCGAAAGAAAATTTCAATTTTTTCCCCATAAAACCTGTTAGAATTAAAAAATAATTCCGAAAAATTACAAAATCTAAGAAACAACTCAATGTCCGTATTTGCTTTTTATTTTTACACTTGGAGCGTGAGTTAAATAGATGAAGGGTTTGCTTTATTTCCTTTTATGGGTCAAAACAAATAAATAATTTGGGTCTAATATTTTATTTCGGCTTACAAGTATATATATAATATATATTATTTAAATATATATTACATTAAACGAATCGAATATTCGTTAATCGAATCGAATACAAACATATTCTTATTCGTATTCGAAATTATTCGAATCATAAAAAGTATTTGTATTCGTATTCGTATTCATTTATTTCGAATTCGAATCTTAAATTTCGAATCGAATCTCGAACCGAACCGAAAATATTCGGTTCATTTGCAACCCTAGTTATAACCCGAGCAAAGATGATGAGACTAAATGGGCCTATAAAAGTTGGGCGTAGCCCATTAATTTAGTAGTTTCCATTATAGCTTTTGATCCATTAATATGCATTTAAATACTGGTATTGTGATGCGTGGACGGGTAAGCAAAATGAATTAAGTTTCTTCATCTTCTTCATCTCGTCTCTCTTGACATCTCTGTCTCTTCTCTCGATCATCTCTGTATCTTCCTCTCTCGATCTCTCTATATCAGTCTATTTCTCACCCGATCGTCTTTCCATCTTCGATCGTCCTTCGATCTTCATCTCTTTCCTTATATATAAGCAAGCACGCCAAGTGCATATAAGCTGTTCGAATAAAGTACACGTAAGACTTCGACCTAATAACGGGTCGGGATCTTACAGAGATATAGTCGTCGATCGATAACCTATATGTTGGGCGGCCCATCGAATTAGCGAATACTAATTTAATGGTCTGTCTAGATGGGGTGATAACCGATAGTGAACAAATAAAATGGGCTTAGAAGAAGACCCAATTCAATTTCATATCTATGTAATTTGATTATTTCTATGTACATCAATAGTATAAAGCCGAGCATTAAGTTAAGACAATGAAAGGACTATGGCGACGTGATGAACCTGCAACTTTCATGGCAGACTCACTTTGTAATTAATTTATAACGATTATTGCTTTGCTTGAGATTGAAGACTGTACGCATTAGCTAGTATTTATTCTTTGTTGCTCTGTTTTGTTAAGCTAGTTAGTTTTCTATTTTACACTTAGCTAGATATTCTTCCACTAAAGCTTTTGTATAAACGCGGAACTTGTCATATGCTGGGAGGCTTTGCCTCATAAATTCAGTCCTAATGGCTACCCACGGTTACTGGGGGTCCATATTTCTCCTCCCTAAAGCTGTCTCTAAAGAGGTGGATAGGGTCTGTCGGGATTTTCTGTGGGGCAAGAAAATGCAGGGCAATGCGGTACCTCTGATTAATTGGGACTCTGTTTGTTGGCCTAAGCAAATGGGTGGACTTCACATCAGAGAATGTGGGAGGTGGAATGAAGCATTAGCAGGTAAACAAATATGGGATATCACTAAGGAGGTGAACTCATTGTGGATTAAATGGATCAATGTAATCTACTTAAAAGGGACTGATTTCTGGGAATTTCAACCTTCTGCCGACTCGTGTTGGCACTGGAAGAAATTGCATCGACTGAAACTGAAGTTCAGAGAAGGATACAGGGGGGATAAATGGGTCATGGCGAGGGATGGTTGCTACACTGTTGCTACTGGATATCAATGGCTCAAAGGCAGTGGTACCATCTTCCCTTTCAGCCGTGCGGTATGGAATAGATACAATATTTCCAAACACTCTTTCTTGCTGTGGTTGCTGGTACAGAAGAAGATTCTGACAGTGGATAGATTGGAGAGATGGGGGATACAGGTTGAGAACACTCGCTGCTGCTTGTGTGATGGGGCTGAAGAATCAATTACACATTTGTATATGGAGTGTAGTTTCAGTCAAGACCTAATTCGAAGAATCAGTGCTTGGCTGAACCTGAGGATATCCATTCAAACATTCCCGTCCATGTGTGATTGGCTAATGGTCCTAAGCAAGAAGAGAAATACACATTCTGGCATAAGCATTGCTTGTGTTGCGGCCATGCTTTATCATATTTGGGGCGAGAGGAACAGACGCAGACATGCCAAGGGGCAGCAGACTGGGGACCAGATTTTTCATACGATCAAGAGGGAAATGGCCTGGAGGATTCAAGCAGTGTGTCGTGTAAAGAATGCTAAGAAATATGAAGTTTACAATAGAGTGTGTTGTTTAGAGAGTTAGCTCTGATAGTAGTGGCGTTTTAGCTGAGGTTTGTGCTGAGGTGGTGCGTGATAAGATGGAACAAATATTGATGTATCTCTTGAGGCAGTGGTAAATGAAAACTCAGTTTACCAAAAAATAAATACAATGTACAAAGCAATAAATCATTTTAGCACTTTCATACATGAAACTTTCCACCTCCTAAAATCCCCTCTTCTCTCAAGTGCTCGACTGACAGAAACGCTCAAATTGAGCTTAGATTTGATTTGTACATGGTATTAGAGCGGGAAGATCCGACTCAATTAAAAATATATATGGCGGGTTCGAAAAGAATGGCGTTCCCGTCCGATTAAAAAAAAATGAATTGGGTTCACACGTGAGGGGGAGTGTTGAGATGGTCACGTGTGGTGTGAGGACAAAAATGTCCCACATCGAAAGTGCAAAGAAAAATTATATGGTTTATAAGTTTGATGGGTCACTCCTCCTAACATTAATTGGTTTTAAGAAGGAATCCTATCAAGCTTATACCGGATACCCTTTCTTCGTGTGCCGCATGTACATGGGCCTCGATAACGGATAAAATACCGGAGGCTCGGCCCGAATTCCTACAGAGATGATAATGATGATAGCAGCAACTTAATGAAACATGTTGTGATGGGTCTCGGCTCCCATTATTTTGCTTATAATTGCTTCAGCAGACCATAATTTGTCAAATTAGACCTCTTTTCTGTATATGTTTACAATTTAATTCACACACGCATTTCCTCATCATAATACGACATACATTCCTTTTTTCCATTCATCAACTAAAATTTCGCCAAGACTGGTGTTACCAACTGCATCACATTTTTATTTTTTCTAACCAAAACAATCATATAAAGTCAAGTAACCTATTGGGCTTTTGTTGAAATATAGGAAACGAACTTATATTAGTTCTTTAATATGATTCCCGACCATTAATATATATATATATATATAGAATAGTTTATAATAAGCAAAAGCTTGCTCTGAGTCGCTTGATTAGCATTTAAGCATAGTCGAACTTTTTGCCTATTTTAATTATAGACCAAGTCAGTCCCCGATTCGTGCTTGATATCATCTCATGGACCACTAACAGCTAGAAAGTCAAAACTCACACTCGACTTTAGTATTATATGCATGTTGTTAGAGGTTGGGGCTGGGCCACGCATGAAAGAACATTGCTTTGTGTACTGCGTATTATTTATACTATAATAATTCAGTATACCATCATCTTTCGTTAGCCGATACCAATGCTTTACATCATAGGTAAAACCCTCACTTCTCAAAATTGAAAATAATTGGCAATGTTTGGTAAATTGGTTTTCAGCAGAGATCCCTTGTACTCACATTAATTCCAAAGGCTATAGTATTATAATTTTTTTTTTTAAATTTTCACTATAAAAGAAAGAAAGAAAAATAGGAGTATAGTTACAGCGTGCATGATATCGCTAATGCGCAACAAGCGGTAGCGTTCTACCGACTCCCAGCTTATTTGTAGTATAAATAATAAATTCTTTATAATATAGCAAGGCGTCTTTTTATTTCAACTGTCACTAGAGCACATGATTGTGTGCTTTCCCAAGCTTATAACTGATACACATCTTCGCTGTACTTGAATGAATACCTTTCTTTCAATAGGTTATAAGCATCATAAGCTCATGCTGTATCATCATTCTTCTCAGGAAGAAAAGAAGAAAAAGAAAAGGAATGTTGGCCATTTTATCGTCATGCATGGCTATATAAATGCAAGTTAGTTAGCCAGCTTAATTTGTCTGCAAGAAATGAGTAGTTATCGATTTGTTCTTCTTGAAAGAAACTCGTGATATGCTATTACTCTTCCACGTATATTCTTGTATTTGATATAAACTACATCTGATGTACGCCATATAGTGCATGAACTAGCTAGTACAAGAATATATGCTTTCGTCCAGATGGGAAAGAAAAAATGTTGGGTCACTTACATGACGAGGAAACTCCTCTTCTTCATCCCCAAGACGAAATTACCGAAATCTAAAGAGGTAAGGCATGCACCGCCATCCATTTTTGTGTTAGAGAGACGTTGATTTGAAGGCCGGATATTCTCTAGAATCGCGTTTGGAGTTCACTTTCCAAAGACAATATTTCGTCCCGGGATAAGACTAGAGAAAACTTTGTTATATCGCTCGTAAAATCAATGTCATTGTGTCGATGTCTCTGCGTTTATTTATAGCCCAAGTTTCGACCGGTTATGTCTGTTCATAAGAGACATAATCCTTCCAAGGATGGTGTCTGTTTGAGAACAGATATTTCCTTTGAAGCCAAGTACCTATTCGGGTATACACCCTTTCGGACGAAGAGGTTTTCAGGGTAAACCATGCACACCTTTTGGGTGTGTACGCACCGTTTCGGGACGGGGCGCTGCCCCGCACCCCGCAGGGGCACTAGGGGCGCTGCCCCTAGACCCCGCTAGGGGCGCTGCCCCTAATACCCTGCAAGGGGGCGCAGCCCCCTTGACCCCTGCTTCGCTTTGGGTTCCGACATAAAACGTTCTCCGAGCGTGCACTCCGCACCTCCTAACCCGGATACATTTTATGTCCCAATTACACTAAAATATATAACATTTTGCAGCTTTTTGGTCTGATAAATTCTGCATCTACGTCGTAATACTTTTACTAAGGACTCAAAGAACTGGAATTGGTTTTTTTTTGTTGAGATGTTCAAGTTTAGGGAACATAATAATAATAATCCATGGAAAATGCTATGCGAAGCAACTGAAGAGCAGAGAAAGCATGCTTTGGCTGCTGCTGTGGCTGCTGCAGAAGCTGCTGTGGCTGCTGCAAATGCTGCAACGGAGGTCGTCCGCCTCACTAACATTAACAAACCATACGAACTACAAAAGAAGATTAAGTATTTCGCAGCTGTTAGAATCCAGCGTGCTTACCGTGGACATCTTGTGAGTTTTGTTTATCTTGGCCCCTCGATTTTTTAAGGTTATTATTACTCTTGAGTTTTATATAATAACCATATGAATGAAGGCTAGAAAGGCGCTGGGTGCTCTAAAGGGACTAGTCAAGCTTCAGGCAGTGATTCGTGGGGATTTAGTGAGGAGAAAAGTCGTCAAGGCATTAGCGTCGATGATGTTCTCCAGCCTACCATCATCGACTCTGTCTGACTTTTTATATGTTGATGGGGAAGCAAGACGAAGAAGAAGAAGAAGAAGAAGAAGAAGCATTAGCCAAAGGGAAGATTCCTCCGGGGTACATATTTTGTGTTTGTTTACTTACTTGTTCAGATTTTGACCACTCTACTCTCCTCTCCTCTATCTAAAAACGCAAGATTCATTTATTATGAATGAGGCGACAGGTTCAACGAAGGAGTTGGGACTTGAGCTTGGTTTCCAAGGATGAGATGGAAGCAGCAAGGCGTTCACAGAAGAAGCAAGAAGCTATTGCTAAAAGGGATCGAATGAAGCAGTATTCATATTCACTCAGGGTAGGTCATAAATAAGAGATTTTCTTTTTTTTCTTTATACTATCACAGTGGAATCCTTTTCATTTGCTTTGTTTTTTTCAGGAACTGAGAAATGATCAATCGTACTCAGAGAATAGAAAGAGCCGCCGTCGATATGGAGAAGGTGACAAGTTGAACCCCTTCTTCTATTATTGTTCAGACAACAGATTTGGCGACCTCACACAAATGAAGCTTAAAGAAGAAGAAGAAGAAGCATCGACTAGTAATAGTATTACACCACCGAGGAGATCTTTCAGTTACGTAAAACATGGAGACCATGGTTGTTCCTTACCGAGCTACCCTGTTTTATTTCCAACTTACATGGCTGCCACAGAATCTACCAGTGCAAAGTCAAGGTCGCTCAGTACTCAAAGGCGAAGGCTGATGAGATTCCATGAATCATACTCAACCCAACCAATGAGTTTCAGAAGAAAGACCATCACCCAACAACAACGACAAACAGGGAAGGGCACCTTACTTAGATCATCATTGATCTTTTGGTCATTTATGTATTGTCGGTTCAGATTGTTTTTACGTATGTTTTGTTGCAATTGAAATTGTCTGCGAATATATTATCAATCAATTTTCCGCTTCAACAAATTACAACGAGTTCATCAGTCAGACATTGTAAAATTACCAGAATCTTGTACGTTCTTAGTTCTCGATCGGGTTAATTTAATTACAAGGGCTCGTCTCGGCTTGGCTTGGCTTGGCTTGGCGCCGTAAGAAAGAAAAGTCAAAGAGATTGTGTAAAAGTCAATCCATCTCTTTTGACCAACATCTTGATATTTGTTCATCTTTTTCTTCAATCATTTTCCATTCTATGCGTCTCACTTTCGCCCAAAAACAACAATTGAAGAGTCGATTCAAGCTCGGCAATAGCAGATACACAGGCCATGTCAACAATTGCTCAATTCTCGTGTTTCTCTTCGTTGGTAAACGGCCGTAGATTCCAGATCCACTCTAGATCGCGATATGATCGAACCAATGTGATGCCCGGAAAGGTAGTTAAACCTACTTTCTTTCTTCTTCTTCTTCTTCTTCTTCTTCTTCTTCTTCTTCTTCTTCTTCTTCTTCTTCTTCTTCTTCTTCTTCTTCTTCTTCTTTTTCTCAAAATACATTCATTTACGCTGGCGAAGCTTGATTTTGCTAGCTGGCTTGCTCATTAGGGCTTGACGAGTTCTTGATTTCGATTGACAAAATAATAATACCAACTGGTTGATTTTATGCTTAGTCGAAGATGATATTCATCTTAGGCAACTGTCCTTTTTGTAGAGGTACAAGCAGGGAAGTTGATTCACTTGATATTATTTCGTAGATGCAGTGTGCATATCATACGTTGAATATGGTGGAAACTGTAGGAATTATCGGCTCAGATTTTGAAAATTTCAAAGAGTATGTAGCTCGGAGTGCGTGAATGATATCCTTGGTTGCCGTGGAAGCTGTGAATGTGATGCCGGTGTGCTTTTTGTTGCTCAGGTCAACCCTAACTAACTTGTCTTCTTCAGGTGTTGCATGTTATGAGCGGCGATGGTCGTGGAGTAAAATCATCCAACTTGGAGGATACGACCACCGAAAGTTACGTGGATGATGCGCCAATATCACGGGATGGAACTTCTGTTACTACACCCTCTATCACAGATCCATCGAATGGCCGCTTTCATGAAGCTGTCACTTCTAGCCAGCCAAAAAAGGCAGCCATCATCCATGATTTTTGTCTCGGAATCCCTTTTGGTGAGTGTTGATTTATGGGCTTGGGAATTCATTCACCTCTTTAGAAAAAACAATGTAATCTGCGTTTGATCAGTTCCATTCTATCTTAACCACAGGTGGGCTTGTCGTGAGTGGCGGACTTGTTGGATTCATTTTCTCCAGAAATTTTGGCAGTTTGAGCCCTGGTGTGGTTGTTGGAGGTGCTCTGCTGGCCCTGAGTACTTTTAGTTTGAAGGTCTGGAGACAAGGAAAATCCAGCTTACCGTTCATATTGGGTCAAGCAGGTAACTCATTTTCAGACAATAGAAAGAGATTCTGAAAATTAGCTCTTCGATTAGTGCTTTACTTTAAGAAAATAAAGAGTGGATTGGTAATTGATGTCGCCATGTTCATAGTATTAAAAGAACAACATGGTTAAATGGATCTTGCCTTGTTCTGAAACCTGCAGTACTCTCCGTGGCCCTCCTATGGAAGAATTATCAGGCCTATGCATTGGTATGAGTTTTTCCCTCACCCAATATATACGTACATCTTTATATAATATGCCAAGATATTCAATTCCATTAGCATTGACAATGCACTCTTGCAGACTAAAAAGCTGTTCCCCACGGGGTTTAATGTTGTGATCAGGTATTTGTAACTAACTGTACATTTTTCTTTGCATTTCCTTTCTCTGATAACTTCATTCTCGTATCAGTGGTAACCCCCGCCTAAGAAGTTGAAGCCTTTGGCTTCTGCTGAATCACTGTAATCTTTCGGACTGAATTAATTATATGCGCTGGACTCTTGAATTTTCCTCTATTTAGTAAGTCCGCTGTAAGTTGGAGTGAAGGGAAATAAAAATTCTGGAAGAAGAACTCGATGTCGATAGTGGAATTGTTGTGAAGATGTATGCTTTTACTGTGTCGGATTTTTGTGTAATCTGAATATTTGGGAAATCCACGGTTGGGCTCGCGTGGCGGCGTGTAGAGCCTAAAGCATTGCCACGTCGGCCCAAACTTAAGCAATGTCTGAGCTGAGGCGAAGAGTAATTAATTAAATGTCTAACCAATTAGTGCAGCAAGTGCGAACGTTTAATTGAATTGAATAGAAAATTCGCACAGGCTGGCTTGGCTATTACTCCTAGGTAAGGCTAAAATTAAAGAGATTTATTACAAAAGTCTCAAGAGCAATGAATGACAATTAGTCAAATGCTTATAATAAATTAGTTCTAAAATAAAGGAGAAAAATCTGTGTGTATATGACTTGCTGCTACTCTGCTGCACAAAACATTCCCATTAGAATGAACACATACGTACATGCACACTCACACACCCAAAAAAACAAACACCATCGCTTCCATTCCTACGCACCACGAAAATAGTCGTGTCCCAACGGAATCATGAAAATCACACAAACTAAAAACACATTCACCGACACAAGAAAATCACATCTCTTACCATTCGATAGCTCGGAAAATCCACCAACTCCATAAATCGAATTGAATCAAAGAGATAATAATCAAACAGCGGAGAAAATGGCATCACCAGCATCGAAGAAACAAGCTGTATTCATAACCAGCCTCATAGGCCTATGGTATTCCACCAACATTGGCGTTCTTCTCCTCAACAAGTATCTTCTATCAAACTATGGCTTCTCTTTCCCAATCTTTCTCACAATGTGCCACATGTCAGCATGTGCTGTCCTCAGTTATGTATCAATCATATTCCTCAAGATAGTCCCCGCGCAAGGATCAAATCGAGGTCACAGTTCTTGAGGATTGCTACGCTAAGTGTTGTGTTCTGTGCTTCTGTGGTTGGTGGGAATGTATCGTTGAAGTATCTGGCCGTGTCATTTAATCAGGCCGTTGGTGCAACAACGCCCTTCTTCACTGCATTGTTTGCTTATCTGATGACAAGGAAGAGAGAGGCTTGGGCTACTTATAGCTGTCTCGTGCCTGTGGTCGGAGGAGTTGTCGTTGCAAGTGGGGTATGTGTCTTTTTGATTGATTTCATAAATGGAGCTTCTTAACGTAGAATTTCATTTGGTCAAACTGTGGTTTGTCATATGATTTTTTTGGGGCTAATTAGTGTGTTTATTTGTGATTTATTGCAAAGATTTCCATTTTATTCACCTCTAACTGATGTCGATGTCGATTCCTGGCATATGGTAAATTGTTGATTTTCTTTGTCTTGTGTGAAAAAAAGTGTGATCTTGTCTGGAATATTGCCTCTTCTTGTTTTAAAAAGATCTGACCTTGGTTGTAAGGTGTAGTTTGAATATCAGATCTCAAAAACCTTGACTCGTCCGATCAGAACTATCCGTTTTTCCTGTCATAACATCAACGGTCATGGTCGGTTGAGTATTCTGAATCGTTCATTGCTTTACAGTTGAATTTTACTATTACATCGAACTAGTGTAGGCGAGTGCGTTCGTGATGAGATGTACAATATTTGCGACGATCTCAGTCTCAGATGAAACAATATATTGACACTTTACTTGCAGGGTGAGCCAATGTTCCATTTGTTTGGATTCATTATGTGTGTAAGTGCAACTGCTGCAAGGGCTTTCAAATCCGTGCTTCAAGGAGTCCTCCTCTCCAACGAAGGGTAATTTTTTCTCTTGCAAAATAGAAACTGTAATCTCTCCTATAGCTTATTAGGTATGGCAACAACTAAAAAGGACCTGTCTTATCTACGCTGTTCGCTAGCAATCAGCTTATAACAGCAGCATAGTTTCGTCGCTGCAGGGAAAAGTTGAACTCGATGAATCTGATGCTTTATATGTCCCCCATCGCTGTTTTAGTTTTGCTTCCTGCTGCCTTGGTAATGGAGCCTAATGTATGGAGCACAGTCATTTCACTTGGAGCTCAACAAAAATTCATGTGGCTTCTTCTTTTTGTTAATTCAACAATGGCTTATGGTGCTAATCTCTGCAACTTCTTGGTCACCAAGCATACTAGTACCCTAACTCTACAGGTCATCCATCTCTCTCTCTCTCTCTCTATATATATATATATATATTATGTGCATATAGAGGGTTGTTTGACCATTTGTCTCAAACCATTTCAGGTGCTAGGCAATGCTAAAGGGGCAGTCGCTGTAGTGATCTCCATACTCATCTTCCGAAACCCAGTGACGTTTATTGGTATCGCAGGCTACACAATGACTGTAATGGGGGTGGTTGCTTATGGAGAATCAAAGAGAAGATTTAAATGAGCATTTGTATACTTCTTTATTAAATTGAATGCAAGCAAGTGAATTGCTACAGAGGAATGGGATTGTTCCATCATGCTATCTGTTGCTGTTGCAATTCTGATGACAAATGTAGGGAATATAGATTGATAGCTAAGCCATGTTTGCTCATTGTATTTCAAAGCAAATTGACTCAATGTTCGACCAAACCAGAAGACCATAGCTGAAGATAATCAAATGAAATGACTTATGTTATTAGTGTTGTCTAAGTTGAACAGAAAGCAGGAAATGCACCATAACATTAAATGGCGAATGCATTTGTTTGACTGAAACAAAACCCACCCTTTTCACCGAGTTATATGAGCAATGAATGCATCGAGTTCCCTGCAAGCTTCACCACCTTCTTCCATTGATTTGTTAATGGCAATGCTGATGTCATTTGCTCTTCTTCTAGTCTTATTTCCTTCTTCTGATGCCATCAACCTCTCCACTACGTTCTTGATCACCGCAGCCCTCACTGGTTCACCTCTCTCATGCCACTCGCTCACCATGAATCCTACCTTGAGCACTCTCGTCACAAAGATCGCATTGATGGGCTGATCAGAGTGCATGGGCCAAGCAGCTATAGGAACCCCAAAGCTCATACTCTCATAGCAAGAGTTCCAACCGCAGTGGGTCATGAATCCACCTATCGATTCGTGTGCCAGAATTTCCAGCTGAGGAGCCCAATCTCTTACCACCAATCCTCTGTCTCCAACCCTTTCTTCGAACGCTTGAGGTAGTCCGATCTTTCTCGCTTCTTTCGCAAAAATATCGGCTCTATCCGACTCTCTCAGCACCCACAGAAACTTGTGATTGCTCTGCTCGAGCCCCATAGCTATCTCCCTTGCTTCGTCCTCTGAAAGGGAAACGCTTGTTCCAAAGGAAACGTAGATAACCGATGCTGGTTCTTGCTTGTGGAGCCACTCCAAGCACTCGTGGCTGCTCCTTTTTTCGATTTTCCTAGGAATCGTTGGCATAATGGCCCACTGTAGTTTGTCTTTGCCGCCACTGATCTCTTCCCTAGCCATGAGATTGACGAAAGCATCATCGATGACTCTGCTGGTGTTGTGTACATCTCCACATCTCTCTTGGATATCATTGTGCAGTATGAACTGTAGAACTGCCTCTGGCATGAGCTCACTCACAGAAGGAAACTCCTCCTCAACTAGTCCTCCGTCAACTTGGAAGGGCTTACCCTTGGCATCCCACAACGAGTAGAAAAGATTGAAAGCAGACAAGCAGTTGAATGCATAGGACTCCACATCAGAAATCTTAACAGCATCCCTGACAGCCTCGGACATCATCCTGTCGTATATTAGGACGACCCTCTTTGAGGAAGGCGATAGTTGTTGTTCCCTGACGAACGAGGTAACAGCTTGTCTGAGGCCCACGTAAGCTTGAGTCGCCGGAGCAAAATGCAGCGGCGTTTTGTCCAGAGCATGGGGATTTGGATCGGGGGCGGAGATCGGAGGAGTTGGGAAGTCGTGGAATTGGATGCCTGACAACAGATCGCCGTTGCATCGGAATTTGGCTTGGCGGTTATGAGTCTCGGTGCCGATGAAGTGGACTTTGAGGCCGTAGGATGCAATTAGAGAAGAGAGTTGAACAAGCTGATTGAGGTGGCTTTGAGCTGGTAA
This sequence comes from Craterostigma plantagineum, assembly GCA_027422505.1. Lineage (NCBI taxonomy): Eukaryota > Viridiplantae > Streptophyta > Magnoliopsida > Lamiales > Linderniaceae > Craterostigma > Craterostigma plantagineum. Next base: position 221,354 of record JAPQWV010000495.1, read on the forward strand.
AGGCACCATGACGACAACAGCAGCTTTTTCATTATACCCAAGTCTAACAGAGGAGGAGGTTATTAGTAGAGTTGGATCCATTGATTTTTTTATAGGGGATTTTCGAGCTGTTCACTACAAAACGAGGAAGGGGATGGATGAATGGCACGGCTATTTTATAATGAAAGAAGAGAGGGTTTGACTTGACTTGACAGGTAGGCTTGGAGTGATTGATTGATACTGCGAAAGAACGAGTTTGACTTCACTGCATCTGCTGCATGTACTAGTTAGTTGGATGACGGACCGACAGGCAGTCAGTTTGTGAAATAAAAAAGGGCTTTTTGTTGGGTCTATCTGAGGCCGGGAGGGCTCTTGTCTTGGGAATTTTTTCACGTTTTTGGTTAGCATATTGTTAAGCCATCATTTAACCCAGTTTGAGTAAAAGCCCAACACATGTAATTGTTCCAACCAACATGTAGAATCTCTTCAGATAAATAAAATGCATACACTGATGCGAGCCGTGAAAGTTCCAAGTGTATTCGTTCGCTACTTTTCTTGCACAATAAAAACATAGAATCTCTGCGTTAATTTACTCTATACAACAAAATAATGCATGGGAGGAGTTTACCAAGCGACGGGTGATAATAAATACCATATGGAATTCTCACAAGTACCAAGCGCCGATTCTAATTACACAACTATGACAAAACCTCAGACGTGTGCATTGATATTCTTACACAATTATGACAAAACCTCAGACGTGTGCATTGATATTCTTGGCCTATAAATAAAATATTATTGTGTTATTTTCAATCGTTAAATTATGTTGACGATGGTTTATTTATATAAACTATGTTAGTGGTTACTAAATCTACAACGTGGCAAATACATATAAGTCTTGGTCGTAAATAAAATGTTGGTCAGCCATATGATTTGGCTCTAGCACAAAAAAACAAGCTGTTTGGAACCGACTAAAACTTTTAATATTTACTAAGGCCAAATATGTAACGAAGAAGCCCCTTTCGTATCATTAGTTTAGTATATAATTTATGAGTTGCATAGGAGTGAATGTCGTTTGAATGCAGCATCTTTATTTTGATATTCCAAATCAATGTTGACAAAGATATTATTGTTATCAATCTACGGCCATTAGTGTGCCTTATATGCCTTGTGTAAAATACTAGCTTTTGCTCTATGGACGATCAATTCTTACGATGCCCTATTGAATGTGTCGTATCGTTATAATATGTCATCTCAAATGTTTCAACCAACTGTGTGTCCGAAAAGAATAAATACATGTATTAGTATTTGTTTGGCATGATTACATTGGAAACAGCCTCTCTCTCTCTCTCTCTCTCTCTCTCTCTCTCTCTCTCTCTCTCTCTCGCTACTCAGCCTAGCTAATAAATACAACGCAAGCCTGACTGGTTTCTTCTTGCGTGCCCAACAACAGACCCGGAGGCACATGAAATTAAATATGAGACAGCAATACGACGACGAAATAGTTCCTCCACTCCCAAGGAGAACCATTAGTAGCTCATCATCATCAATATCTTCTTACAAATCAATAAGCAACAGTAATAATAATAAGGTGATCCCATACAACACCTTATCTAGCCCCTGCTGCTCAAGCCACCACCACCACCGTGCCCTAGGGATGGCAATTTTTTTTGGACCCGGCCCATACCCATAAGACCCTACCCATTAATTATGGGTATGGGTCTTTAAAATTTATATTTAATGAGTATGGGCCAGATCCAGACCCAATTAACTTAATTTGGGTCTTAAATGGGTATTACCCATTTACCCATCTACCAAAATCATTTTTAAACTAAAAGGTTATTCTAGTCAATAATTTCCCAAAATTCCTAAAATTAGGGTTTCCTTCTAAGAGTTTCATGCGAGCTTAGGAACTAAACGCCACCGGTTTCGTTGTGCCAGAGCTTCCGCCGGCTTCATCCGCTGCTGACCGCGGAGGAGGCCCGAAATTGCTGCTCGGAGTTAAAGAGCTTTCAGTCGTCATCGCGGAGTCGAAGCAGCCAATTTTGAAAGGTGTTAATCTAAGTGTCAATGAAGGCGAGGTACGACGTAACTGATCGGCTTGAGTGTTGTTAATTTATTGTTTAGTTTATGTTAATTGGGACTTTGAGGCGAAGGAAAAGTTACAATATACGATTGTGTGTTTTATTATTTGATTTCAATTTGAGATGTTTAATCTTTGCGGAAACTGTTTAATCTTTCTGCACTGAATTTATCTTCTATACTGCCCTTCCTTTGATAATTTTTTATGGTTGAATTAGGCTGAAATTTATACGTTCTAAATCATTTTCACCTAAATAGGGTCTGTAGTCAAGCAGATTTTCAAGAAGTTCCTCTAAATTACTTAGTGTGGTTTCTACAGATTAGTATCTTCTATACTGCCCTTCAGCTAGGCTCGTAAAAATGTCATCTTTGAGGAATGCTATCCCAAGAAGAGCACACAGGGAGCGCGCGCAGCCGTAAGTTTCTAATTTCTACTCTAGAGAATTCGTGCCCTTCCGATTTTGTATTTAATTGAGAAGATCAATGTTTCGTCCGTCAACTTGTGCTTTCAATATGTTTGATAAAATGCTCACTCGAGTTATTCTGTAAAGTGTAAACTCAACAGGTAGGAGCTTTTTGTGAAATTCTGTTTTTTTTTTTCTCTCTAACTTAGGAACAAATTTAGGATTTTGATTGCTCGCAGACTATATAGTTCAGGAGAAACAGCTCAAGATTCAAGTGATGTAGTGAAAAAGATCTGCAAATTAATGACTTCTTGCCCCAATGTAGGCCTTGACATTGCGCTTGACCAGAGCGGTGTAAGGGTGTCGGAAGACGTAGTTGAAAAAGTGCTAGAGAAGTTTGAAAATGCCGGAATGCTGGCCCATCGTTTCTTTGAATGGGCCGGCAAGCAACGCCATTATTCCCATAGTATCAGAGCGCACCATGTAATGATCGAGTCCTTGGCGAAGATAAGACAGTATGAGATAGTGTGGGATCTCGTCAACAGCATGAGGAGCAAAGGATTGCTAAATATGGAGACTTTCTGTATAATCATGAGGAAGTATGCGAGGGCGCAGAAAGTGGATGAAGCAGTCTATACGTTCAATGTGATGACTAAATATGGCATAACTCCGAATCTAGCTGCATTTAACGGGCTGTTGAGTGCTTTGTGCAAGTCTAAGAATGTCCGGAAAGCTCAGGAGATATTTGATTCCATTAAAGGCCAGTTTGTCCCAGATTGCAAGACCTATAGCATTTTGCTTGAAGGCTGGGGTAGAGCTCCCAATTTGGCTAAAGCTAGGGAAATATTCAGTGAAATGACCGATTCTGGTTGTACTCCAGATATCGTGACGTATGGGATTATGGTTGACATCCTTTGTAAAGCGGGTAGAACAGATGAAGCAGTTGAAGTTATTTCCGAGATGGAATTCAATGGAGTTCAGCCTACGTCGTTTATCTACAGTGTCTTGATACATACATACGGGATTGAAAATAGAATTGAGGATGCTGTTGACACATTCCTTCAAATGGAGAGAAGTGGAGTTAACCCCGACGTGGCTGCATATAACGCATTGATTAGTGCTTTCTGCAAAGTAAATAAGTTCCAAAACGCGTATAAAGTTGTGTACGAGATGGAGAAGAAAGGGGTGAGGCCCAACTCTAGGACCTGTAATATCCTCATAAATGGCTTGATCGGTCGTGAGGAGACAGATGAGGCTTTTAAGGTGTTTCGTAAGATGATGGAAACTTGCGAGGCAGATGCAGACACTTACACGATGATGATAAAGATGTTCTGTGAGAGAGATGAAGTCGAAAGAGCTCTAAAGGTGTGGAGATATATGGAAAAGAAACAGTTTTCTCCGAGCATGCACACATTCTCTGCGCTTATAAATGGACTGTGTGAGAAGGGGGACGTGTCTAGGGCGTGCATTTTCATGGAGGATATGATGGAAAGAGGCATAAGACCAGGTAGGCATACCTTCGGGAAGCTGAGGAAATTACTCTTGAAACAAGGAAGAGAAGATGTACTTGTTTTCTTACATGAGAAGATGAACCTTTTGGTCAAGGAACCGTTGTTCGATTGATGACATATGAAAAGAGTTCCAACTTCCAAACTTAACAAATGTGCTGTGCTAGAATGTACATACTCAGCCTACAGTTCTGGTTAGGAGGTTCATCTGATAATCTTGTCAACTTTTTGAAGATGATTTCTGGTTCTTACATTCCGGCTCTGAAAGGGACCAAGGTCGAGTATGCAGATCCTGTTCTGTACTTGGATAGCGGGATTTGGCACCCAATGGCACCTTGCATGTACGATGATGTAAAGGAATACTTGAATTGGTATGGCACGAGAAGAGACGCAAACGACAAGCTTAGGAGTCCAAGTGCTCCCATCATTGGACTTGTTTTACAGAGGAGTCATATTGTTACGGGTGATGAGAGTCATTATGTGGCTGTGATCATGGAACTCGAAGCTAGAGGAGCCAAAGTCATTCCAATATTTGCTGGTGGTCTTGATTTTTCGGGCCCTGTCGAGAAGTTCTTTATTGATCCATCACGAAGAAACCGATGGTGAACTCTGTCGTGTCGCTTACCGGTTTTGCCCTAGTGGGTGGTCCGGCGAGGCAAGACCATCCTAGGGCAGTGGAGGCACTGATGAAGCTCGATGTGCCTTACATTGTGGCGTTGCCTTTGGTGTTTCAGACCACCGAGGAGTGGTTGAATAGTACATTGGGGCTTCATCCGATTCAGGTTGCTCTTCAAGTGGCTTTGCCCGAGCTCGATGGTGGGATGGAACCTATTGTCTTTGCTGGCCGTGACCCTCGATCAGGCAAGTTATTTTCAACCTTTTTTCTGAATTGTTCCTTTGGCATTTGATGCTTAGGCTATTCTGATAAAGAGTCCTCATCATTTTGTTTCTGTTACTCAATTCATTTTCTGTGATTATTACAGGAAAATCACATGCCCTTCACAAAAGGGTGGAGCAGCTCTGCAGCAGAGCCATCAAATGGGCAGAGCTGAAGAGGAAATCGAAGGTACCTATCTCAACCATCACGGAAGTGTGAGCTGCACTGATCTTAACAAGTTACTGACATCGAAGCTATTTTAATTGTTTCTATGCAGACAGAGAAGAGGCTGGCAATTACTGTTTTCAGCTTCCCTCCAGACAAAGGCAATGTTGGAACTGCAGCTTACCTAAACGTCTTCTCTTCCATCTATTCTGTCCTGAAAGATCTCAAAAATGATGGATACAACGTTGAGGGCCTCCCCGAAACTGCCGAAGCTCTAATCGAAGAGGTAATTCAAGACAAAGAGGCCCAGTTTAACAGCCCAAATCTCAACGTAGCGTACAAGATGGGCGTGAGGGAGTACCAGAGCTTAACACCATATGCAACTGCTCTGGAAGAAAACTGGGGAAAACCTCCCGGCAATCTGAACTCTGATGGTGAAAACCTCCTGGTTTATGGCAAACAGTATGGCAATGTGTTCATCGGCGTTCAGCCCACTTTCGGCTATGAGGGAGATCCCATGAGGCTTCTCTTCTCCAAGTCCGCGAGCCCGCATCATGGATTTGCTGCTTATTACTCGTTCGTGGAGAAGATCTTTAAAGCTGATGCTGTACTTCACTTTGGTACCCACGGTTCTCTAGAGTTCATGCCTGGGAAGCAAGTAGGCATGAGCGATGTTTGTTACCCGGATAGTCTTATCGGGAACATCCCAAACATCTATTATTACGCAGCTAACAACCCGTCTGAGGCGACTGTTGCCAAACGTCGTAGCTATGCAAACACCATCAGTTACTTGACCCCTCCAGCCGAAAACGCCGGGCTCTACAAGCGCTTAAAGCAGCTGAGCGAGCTCATCTCTTCTTACCAATCTCTTAAAGACTCGGGTCGTGGCCCTCAGATCGTCAACTCCATCATTGGTACGGCCAGGCAGTGCAATCTGGACAAAGACGTCGAACTCGCAGAAGAGGGCGTTGAAATATCTGCTAAAGAGCGTGACTTGGTCGTTGGAAAAGTGTATTCCAAGATTATGGAGATCGAATCCAGGTTACTGCCTTGTGGGCTTCATGTGATCGGTGAGCCTCCTTCTGCTATAGAGGCGATAGCAACTTTGGTGAACATTGCGGCCTTGGATCGTCCAGAAGATGATATCTCTTCTCTTCCTTCAATATTAGCAGAGACTGTGGGCAGAAACATCGAGGATGTTTACAGAGGAAGCGACAAAGGTATCTTACAGGATGTGGAGCTTCTTCGTCAGATCACTGAGGCATCACGCGGAGCGATCACTGCTTTCGTGAACCGAACAACAAACGACAAAGGGCAGGTTGTTGACGTAACAAACAAGCTAACGAAGATCCTCGGATTTGGAATCAACGAGCCATGGGTTCAATACCTCTCAGACACAAAATTTTACAGGGCCGATAGGGAAAAACTCAGAGTCTTGTTTCAGTTCCTTGGAGAATGCCTGAAGCTGGTCGTGGCTGACAATGAGTTGGGAAGTTTGAAGCAAGCTCTGGAAGGGAAGTACGTCGAGCCGGGTCCCGGAGGTGACCCGATTAGAAACCCGAAAGTCTTGCCCACGGGTAAAAATATACACGCTTTGGACCCACAATCAATTCCCACAACAGCAGCTATGCAGAGCGCGAAGGTGGTTGTCGATAGGTTGCTCGAGAGGCAAAGGGTCGACAATGGAGGAAAGTATCCCGAGACAGTTGCTCTCGTATTGTGGGGTACAGATAACATTAAGACTTACGGCGAATCACTGGCTCAGGTTCTGTGGATGATTGGTGTAAGGCCAGTTGCAGATACCTTTGGACGTGTGAACCGCGTTGAACCCGTGAGCCTTGAAGAGCTGGGAAGGCCTAGGGTTGATGTTGTGGTGAACTGTTCGGGCGTTTTCAGAGATCTTTTCATCAATCAGGTATGATAGTATATACTACACACATCTTTTCTATATTTCCTCATTCTACTACTGCTACTACTACTAAAATTACATTTCTGTTTTATGCTTGCTTGCAGATGAATCTCCTTGATCGGGCTATAAAACTTGTTGCTGAGCTGGACGAACCCGAAGACCAAAACTACGTCAGAAAACATGCGATGGAACAGGCGAGAGAACTCAACGTTAGCGTGCGTGAAGCTGCATCGCGCGTCTTCTCAAACGCGTCGGGCTCTTACTCGTCCAACGTTAACCTTGCCGTTGAGAACTCTTCGTGGAACGATGAGAAGCAGCTTCAAGACATGTACTTGAGCAGAAAATCTTTTGCGTTCGACTGTGATGCCCCTGGTACTGGTATGATGGAGAAACGGAAAATCTTCGAGATGGCTCTCAGTACGGCAGATGCCACGTTCCAAAACCTCGACTCCTCGGAGATTTCTCTTACGGATGTTAGTCACTACTTCGATTCCGACCCTACAAACCTCGTACAGAACTTGAGGAAAGATGGTAAGAAGCCTAGTGCTTATATTGCTGACACCACCACAGCCAATGCACAGGTACAACAACATTGGTATATATTCTTCTCTTCTTACTGTTATGATTCATAGTTTAGTAAGTAGTTGGAAAACATGGTATGAATCGAAGAAACTGGATTTTAGGTGCGAACACTGTCCGAGACAGTGCGCCTGGATGCGAGAACAAAGTTGCTGAACCCGAAATGGTACGAAGGCATGTTGAAGAGTGGGTATGAAGGAGTTCGTGAGATTGAGAAACGCCTCACAAACACGGTGGGTTGGAGCGCAACTTCAGGGCAGGTAGACAATTGGGTTTATGAAGAAGCAAACACGACTTTCATTGAAGACGAGCAGATGCTAAACAGGCTCATGAACACCAATCCCAACTCCTTCAGAAGCTTGTTCAGACATTCTTGGAGGCTAACGGCCGTGGTTACTGGGAAACCTCTGCAGAGAACATTGAGAGGTTAAGGCAGCTCTACTCGGAAGTCGAAGACAAGATAGAAGGAATTGATCGTTGATTCTGTCTTCTGTTTCCTGAGGAAGGAAGAGACAGACCTATACATTTTATATATAGTATCAATGTGCAGCAGCCTAATAATATTAACCAATTTTCCCACCCTCTGTCTGGTACTGCGTGGTCGGTTGGATTCTTTCTGTAACTCTTTAAGACTATGATTCGATGAAGTTGATGGTCTCAAACAAACTTTGTTTGGCCTTTAAATTTTGTTGCAGCCTAAATCTGTTGATCATGTCCAAAGTCAAACTATTATTTTGGTTTTGTTGGCATTTGCTGCCATATAAGTGATCATTCATTCTATCTGTATATAATATACAAGTTAAACGATATAAGTTTTACTTGTCCTTCCAACAACCTTAAAAGCTCTTTTCCATCCTCGACTAAACTAATTAAATCAAAAACCAAGCCAAAGCTTATATGTACACGCTGTTATGACCAAATAATAAAAACCATATATGCGTACCTCGTCCGTAGTGGAACCAAGTCAAGAAAGCTGGTGGAGGATTCAGTGGTCTGAGAATATGTAGTCCCCTAAATACTACCTTCAGTGATCGAGTTGTTCACAGATCAAAGAAAGAAATCGTTCGATCACACAATATTTTTACTGTCGCACACAGAATCCCAAACAAAGAGAAGAATGGAAGCAATCTTTCATACATTGAAAATCGTTGGATAATAACTTCAATGTATAATGTTGAGAATATACTTAATAAATACCCAAGTAGACTCTTCATCTTCCACTGAGCATTTGAAGAGGATCGAAGCCAATGTGCTATTAAAATATCAATAAAATACTGGAGTTTCTTTTTTTACTTTCTAATCTTCATATCAAAAATACATGTCAACATATAGTATATATATATATATATATATATATATATATATATATATATAATGCGTATGCTAAATTTAAAACAGATACATAACAACTGATACACACTGCACTTATTCCAACGCTTCTAGCATCGCATGCATGCATGCATGCTAAGGAGGATCTATTAAAGGAACAGTTTATAGATCACAACAACATATAATGCGCCAAAGAAGATAATCGAGTTCTCTCAGTTAAACTTGGATTTGGATAGACCATAGGTGGTACAACTCCTCTTTGGGCACTGGGAGGATGAACGTGGCAAGTCCTGTATCAGCTTCATAGTCGATCTCAGCGTCTTTGTTGTCCACAACACATTTCAGTGGTGGCTGAGAAGAGTAGATGCCAAAGCGCCCGCATCCTCTGGCCTTAAGTGTGATAGTAGCTCTAGGCTTTGAACGGCTGCTGCCACTAAAAGTCTCAGAACCATCAGAAAATATTTCATTTGTTTTTTGGACTTCAACCTTCTCTACAGCTCCACTTGAGTTGAACATGTCCAGCAAACCGATTGGAGCAACTGATATGTTTTCCGTAACATTCTATTGCAGAAAATAGACGTGGTGTTAGCTACTATAATAGTCGAAATCGAATAAATAAAAACTGACATACAACGACTAAGTCAGTCACCTACCTTCAGAGGACAGAGGTGGTAGAGTTGGTATTCAAGCACTTTGAGAGTCACGGGGATTGATGCACCTTTAGGCAAACGAATAACCTCTCCTGATTTCTGGGAGTAAACTATCGTTTCCTCATTCCACTCAGCTCCGGCGATTTGAGCTATGCCATCAACGTCCGTTGCTCGAACAGAGCTAGTAAGAGTCCCTGGGGAGGCATCGTGGATTCGAGTCTTTTTTACTAATTTGCACCACCCGGCACCTTGGCAATTGAAGACCCCGACCATCCCGGAGCATTTGTTCATGTTCCAGATTTTGAGCAAGCTGAATAAAAAAAGGCAAAAGGTCAACGGCGAATTTACATTTTCATTCGAATGGTTAAGATACATATATATATTATATGGCCAGACACCTTGTCCCATCTCGGGCAGGATCAGCAAAGAGACAGTCCACTGTAGGCCGTCCAGGCAATTGCGCACGAAGAACCGATCCGTCGGGAAGAACCAACTTTCTCAGGAGCTCAAAATTGTGATGACCTGGTTTGTCGCTGAATAAACCAAAAACATTAATCTATGATTTATGAAAATATATCTATTTATTTAATGCTCGCTATGAATTACCTGACATAAATTGCACATCCTCCCACAGCTCGAGCCGCTGCATGATAGTCAGCAGCTGGGTGCAGGCTCTGAAATAGTAATATGAATTTAACTTTTCATGAGTAAAATGACATAGTAGAAGAGTCTGCAATTGCGTTTCGCATAAATATTTGAGAAATGCTGCTGACATACGTGAAACATATCCCAATCGGGTTGCATGAACTCTCCCAGGAAAAGCGTGTTGTAAGCGACCGAAGAAATATGAATGGTGTGTGAGGCAGGATCACGAGGGTAGTAATCGTCAGATGCTCGGATAACTGCAGTCTGTCTTGTGCTGTATATCATATCAGTGTTGTGGCACATACAAGCAATGCATCCGTTATCAGTGAAGTTTCGATCAATGGAGGCTTCAAGAGCCTGGTGGTAGCTACGGGTGAGAGCAACTCTCCCACCGTGGCCAGCCCCAAGAGTCTCGATGATGTTCTGGACATCAACTTTTACTCCATCAACTCCACATGAAGCCAAATAAGCGTGAAGCTCGTTGTAGAAATTGAAGATCTTTTTCGGGTGCACGAGGCCCAGCCCATGCACGGCAAGACTATCCATCAATGTCTGGTTGGTTGCCCATTACACCAGGAGATTGCACAGGATAAGCCAGGGCAGTGTCATAGTGTTCCAATCCAGGGCCAGCTGGTTGCACTCCTCCCCAGTAACCGGCTAGCGCGTGCCACACGTACACAAACCTAAGTTGATATAATTACAGTATCCGTTTGTTAGAAAACAAATTATTCTGCTTGCTTATAAATTAACATAGTTAGAGATATTATTACTTCACGTCGTGCTGCTGTTTGGCATCTTGGACAACATGTTTCAGACCTGAATCCTGTTCAGCAGTTTTCCCATTCTTTTGGAATTTCGCGTTCTCTTTGATTCCAGTTAGCCTGTTGGCAAACCTAACAATCAAGAAGCAGCAGCATATCAGAGGAAACAGCAGGCAGGCTATGTGATAAATGCAGGGACAGACTTGAAGGGACTTCTCAATTGGGTAGTCAAATGCTGCAATTGAATTGGCACGTTATGATTTACAATTACTCAAGGACGAAAAGGTTACTTACTGTGCTCCTTCTTGCACAACACAATTCTCATCTTGCTTGATGTCGCTTCCAATCTGTTGCCATCCATCATCAATGATCAGAAAGCGAGGAGGCGTGCCCCCCTCAGATAAGCTGAGAAAAGCAAATAATATATTAGCAAACTCATAATCTATTCCATGGCGACAACTCCCAAAAGAGGGAAAACTGTTTCACCTCTTAAGACCTTGATCGACGCCCTCTGCGGTTACATCAGTGTAAAAAGCATCCCATGTGCACCAGCCAAACCAGTCGAGGAACGACGGCAACTGCAAGTAGTCCAAAATGAATGCATATATCAAATTAGGACATACCTTCACTCATGCTATTCAATTGAAATGTCTACGCACCTTCTTCTTCTCTCTGTGATGAAATGTCATCAAGTGCTTCTCAACAGCTCTGATTATTTACAAGGTAATTAGCTAACTAAGAAAGAAGTGCATTCAAAGACGAGAAATCTGCAATTGTAGAAAGAATGCTACATTTTCTACTAACTAAGTTAGAAACGCATTCAAAGACAACGAATGTGCAAACGTAGAGAAAATGCTAACATGTACTGCTAACTAAGAAAAAGCGCATTCAAAGACAAGGAATCTGCAAACATGGAAAGGAAAGAATGCATTACTTCACAGCATTGGTGACCACTTCAAAAGGATTAGTTCCGGCATGCATGTAGACCAGATGAAGCCCTTGATCAGTTTCAACGGCATTATCTCCTGCAAGAAAAACAAAAAAACAAGGTCGTTCCAAAGATTATATTTCAACGGCATTATCTCTCATGCTTTTGCCCTTAATCCTATACGCTTCACTAAAAATATGCATTTGAAGCATGAGATGGGATATTTGAGCTCTTCGTACTGTGTTTTAAATGGTAAGTTGACACCATCGCTCACAAAGATTATACGTCTTCTCTTTAATGTATGCATCTACAAGCTTGGCAAAGCAGAATACGGGGGATCGCCTGAGAGGGGTATACCATGTTTCTATGCACGATTGACCCAAATGGTTTATGTTGCATGATGAAAAAGTACTCACCGCTCTCAAGGCAGATCTCCAGCTCATTCTTGTCATTTCCTTGAAGAGCAGAGCGGAATTGTCCCTCAAGAACAGGCAGGAAAACAGTGTAGATAGTTGAGGCATCTTCATGTTCGCCTTTGCTCTCCACGAGCATGAATTGTGTCTCCAACGGAATATCCTTCCCACATGTCCCCATGCGTTGAGTCATCCACCAGAGTTTGAAACGGAATAAGCACACAAAACGGACATCCCTGATTCAAGAAACATGGAAAACAATGTTTGCTAACCACGTTCTCATTAACAATTCCTTCCACAATTGTTAACCAGGTGATATAGCCGACTCTTAATTTGCTAAAAGTAAGTTGATGGACGAAAAATATAAACATGAAAATTAGAAAAATGAAGAGAAACAAAGTGAGCCTAGACAGTAACGTAAGTATACCATATCATGGAGGACAAAAGTTAGAAGCAAAATGAGAGGTCAGTGCTTACTCTAAGACCCCAACAGGAAAAACATGTAGGCTTTTGCTATCAGATGCCGTGGCTCCGATGAATGCACCTTCAACGAGGCCAACACCTGATCCTGGAGTCAATACAACGTTGTCGGGTACACCAGTGAGTATTGTCTTCCATGAACCACAAGATTCCCGTCGTTAACGGAGATATTCGGAGTCACAGTCATATTTTCCAAGATCTAGGAATGTTTCGGAGTTTAACAACAAACCCTGAACAACAATAACCATATTATAGAAGATTACTCTCCCCTATCTTCAAGCTGTAATTGAGGGACAGAACAGCAAAATAGTTCGTGCAAATAGTCACTTGTATATTAATAATAAAGGGAAATGGTCATTGCAGTTTGCATTTCAGCATAGCGATTTATCCATCACAGTTCACGTTGCACAAGATTGAGCCTATGCATGTAAAATCAACCGCCCAAATTCCCGCACAAATTCACCGCAGACATCATTCATGCAAGCCTGTGAAGTTAGATTTACTCTACGTCCAATAACGATTATTATCTTGCAGTATACATGGATGGAATTTTGAAGTTCATATGAAATGAGGAATAAGGTTTTTTCCATGGGGAACGGGAACAAAAATGTACTACTAAAGCCACAAATTTTAATTGAAAAGCATATGTCAGTCATATCATAGTGCATTGCATTGTTGGACCATCAGACCAACATCCAGATCTCTAAGATCCATTTTTAACTTTTCAAGGTATCTTTGTCAAACCTTTTTCTCTTTTCGCAGTCATATCATCATTTTTTCATCTTTTTATCTTTCGCTGCTCAAATAAAATCAGAAAGAAAAGAAAAAGGACAAAATTGCATTGATTGACGTCGGGCTAGAGATTCACACGGACACCTGAAGGAAGCATAATATCTATCCTAAAATCGATAACAAGTTAACAAAGACAGATTCGCATG